>PVKE010004549.1:0-64072 GCA_004027555.1 Craseonycteris thonglongyai | reverse complement strand
ATAAATACCCATACAAGCAGTGAGTTGCATTACAAGGAAAGAACTCTAAGCTTAGGGAAACTAAATCTTTTATAACGGGCAGTAGAAAGGCTGGCCCTTTGCTCTGAAAAGAGACATTATCTCTATCATCCAATGCTGGTCACTATACAAACACCCTTGAAACATAGTCTGGAATAAATGGCAGTTAGCACCCCACTTACGAGATGTGCAGAAACACAAGAGACCCATTAAGAATTGTCTATCTCTTATTTACTTACACACACAAACACACATACACACACACGAGGTTTGAAGGCTAATAGTAACTCCTGATACTCTGAACCTTTCAAGTAAGTTGTACAGAGCATGAACTCATTGGTCATTGGTCAGATTACTAGGCCTGAGTCTCAAGTCAACTAAGACTGCCTAGATAAAAGGTCATTGTGGCCATGAACTCCACTCTTGTGCCTGGTCTACCATCTGCAAGGGCAAGTTATTGATCAGGAGGGGCCCTCACTGAGATTGAGAATATGAATGAATTGTGCTAATTCATTCTCCACTACTGTTACTAACAACAGTGGTTGCTACCTTGGGTACTTGTAGTACTCTTAGATTAAGAAACTAGACCCATATTTTCTTTAGCACTGTAGGGAACCTTACTTTGGCTTCATTTAGGTCAGTTTCACTCTGAAATCAATTTTAAGACCATGTTTGCAAGTGTGAATTGAAAATGGGCTGTGGGGAGAGGTTTCTTGGCTTTGGCACCTGGGTAACAAAGTACCTAAGGAACAAGCTTTCATTCATCATCGGAACACACTGAATTTCTGTCTCCCAGTTCACGGTGGTCCAGAAGGAGGCATGGCAGGTCTGTGGAGGGATGAATTAGCATCTTGTTAGAGAGGTGCTAAGCCTCTCCTGAATCACTTTGAATGCCCCGTTTTTGTGCAGCAGTGGTCTATATTTTTAAATTTCTGATTAAACTATAATATATACATATAAAATACATAAATCTGAAGTGTACTGCCCAATAAACTTTCATAAAATGAACGCACTTGTCTACCAGCACCTAGGTTAAGAAACAGAATACTATCTGAATCTCAGAAGCCTTTTTCAGTCACTAGCACACTCTCCCAAGGTAACCATCCCATTAGTTTTGCCTGGTTTTGAACTTCATATAAAAGCATTGTATATTACATACTCTTCTGTGTATGGCTTCTTTTGCCCCAAGTTATATTTTTGAGTCATCCATATTTCCCATATTATTTGTGTGTGGTTAGAATTTGTTCATTTTCATTGCTGCATAGCAGTGATTGTCAGCCAGGGGTGATTTTGCTCCTCAGGAAACATTTGCTATTGTCCAGAGACATTTTCTGGTTGTCACAGCTAGAGGTGGGAGGAAAGTTGCTGTTGACCATCCTACAATGCACAAGGACAATCCCCACAACAAGGCCCGATATGTCAATAGCACCGAGGTTGGGAATCCCTGTTATATAGTAGCATTCCATCATGTGACTATACCACAATTTATTTACAAACATATTTCTTAGAGCCTCAACTTCAGCATTGTTAGCATTACACAGCTCAGCCATAGCTTTGAAACTATTTTTGAAACCATGCTTACCACAATCTCATCAAAATTAAGAAACTACCAAATAGGGAATATTTTCATATTTAGGATAAATGTTAGAGTCAAAATGAATTCTTATACATAGTCTTGGTCATAGAAAACAGTTGTATATTTTGGAACCACTGCAAGAATTTGAAGAGATCCTGAATGAGAGAATGAAATGGGCTAACTCAAGGTTTTCATCAAACAATAAAGACATGAAGTACTCTTAAAAAAAAAAAAAGGCTTTATTGAAGTAAAGTTTGCATATCACAAAATTTATTCAATTTAAGTGTACAACTCAGATTGCTAGTAAATTTAGAGTTGTGCAACCATCACCAAAATCTAATTTTAGCACTTCCATCCACTATTTCTGATCACAACTATTATGACATCTGGCAAAACTCACTAGCCAACTGCATTGCTGCACTCAAATGAATTATTTGTCATGAAATCTTATCCACATTTTAATTACCCAATCTTAATTGAATAAATATTTTTTTTGTCTTTGGTTTGTATATATTCAGACTTTATCTGACACTGTCTGCCAGAAGACATGAAATCTATGTAAAGAACAGAGAAAAAATATATAGTATAATATTGGAAATGTAAATGAAATGTTTTGCTTTTTAAATCATACTTTTATCATGTCAATTATAAGAAATTCAAGTTTATTGATCCAAGTTCAACAAATGTCCTATACAAGAAAAAAAAAAAGTGTGGGGGGAGACAGAGAGAGAGAAAGAGGCAGGGGAGGGGAGTGGAGGGCAAAGGAAAGGAAAGGTAACACAAAAACTAAAATTTTAGCTCACCTAATCCAGGTTCCCATAAATGACCTGTTTTCTTAAGATTTGCTAGGTTAGCTCTTCCTGCAGGTCTACAGAAGAGCAAAGCATAAGCCTCCACCCCTCCCCTAGTTTTGCTGGCACAAATGAATAAAGGGACAGCTTGTGAGGTAGGTACACAGAATCCCATCTGCATAGCCTTGAAGCTGATTTTTCCAGGTGAACCAATTTTTTTTTTTTTTTTTTGGCATAGTAAATGAATCATATTCAAACAAGGCATCTTTATACCATACACTGTGAGGATTTCCTTAGGCCACAAAACCACCTTAACTCAGTGAGAGTTGTTCAATTCTTGAGTTGGAGCTTTCAGATTAAGCCCTTAAGATAGAAAGTGCATATATAATAGTAACACAGAATATTTGTGTTCGAAGAAAAAAGAAAAAGAATTTTTGTGTCTGAGAAGTTATGAAGCATGGTGTTTGAAAGATGTTTGAAAAAAAAAATTCACTAAAAACAGGCATGAAGCGATAAAGAAACGTCCCACCATCAATGTCAACTGTCTGGCATCAAAGGAAGCTAATGCTGATAGTGTTTCTATCAGAAGATACGCAGAACACTAAAGTGGGGCGGTTATAGTGCTTCCCTATTAGCCTCCTGTATGTAGGTGAACCGGACTGGTCGTAGTCAGCGCAGAGGGAAACGTGGTTGGATTGAGAGGTTCCGAGGTATTTGCTGAGCCCCCTGACAATGCTGAGAGTAAAGGTGTGGCATCTGGAAGCTTCTCTTCTCCATCCAGGGAATGGGGATAGAAGGTAAGGAGGATTTTAAGCCCTGAGATGCACTTTGTGCTTTCCCCATAGATTTTGAGGGCAGTGTAGAATATTTCAAACTGTGTAGCTTCTCACATGAGAACTAGGCCCAGAATCACATTAGTTCAACAATGTGGGCTTTGTGTGTGTCTGAGGGAAAATGGTTACATTCACCTTGTTTCCATCACCTGATACAAACCAAACAGCTCTGTGGTGTCAATTTGCATCCATGTGCAAGGTTGCTGCATGATCATTGTGCATAACTGTGGTTGGAAATATTTTGTCTTTGAATGAATTCGTGAAGTCTTCAACACGTGGTCAGAGAATCAGGCTCACTGACAGCTATTTTAAGCTTCTTCCAGTTAATCAGAGGAAATGTTTTGCATATACTACAGAGTATTAAAAAAAAGGTAGAGAATTGATTAGCTGCTTGCACAGCCACTTTGAATTCATTTACAGCCACATTGTACCAATACATGTTGACTATAAAATGCAGCAAATAAAGAGCTGAACCATGATTTTAGTGCATGATCAATGAAGATTGAAGTGTTCAGGTTAATCCTGTTTAAAAAAAAAAAAATCCTAGTCATTACCCTCCGTATGCAGGGCTTTTATTTGACTGGATGGATAATATTTGCAGGAGTCTCCTTCTGTCTGTTTGTGTGAAATCAGCCATGAGGTATGCGATGAAATGTAGACCGTGTTGGCTTTCTAGTTGTAATTCCAAAGGTAAACCCTGTTTCTCAGGCTCTCCTCCCAGCCTACCAATGCTCTGTGTAAGTCCTCAGGGAGCAGCTTGCCTGTGCTCATGACGGGTCCTGTTCATGGTGCACCAGGTTCAATGCAGTCTGCTAACTCAGGATGTCCAAGTCTTTGAACACTATCGATTATTTGCTTTGCCTGTTTTGAGTTTTAGATAAACACAGTTTATCTACTCCTTTCACATCTGACCTCTTCGTTGTGTTTCTAAATTCCATTTTTGTGTGTTATCATAATTTGTTCATTCTCATCACAGTGTATAGTATTTCTTTGCTTAAAGACACAATGGTTTATTTACCTGACTACTGTTGAATGACAGTCGGGTATGTTTCAATATGCATAACAACCCTGTGAGGTAGGTGCTACTATTTCATTCACTTTGACAATGAGAAAACGAATGCTTTGGCAGCTTTAGAATTCATTTACCTCAAGGCACACAGGTCATTGTGGTCTTGCCAGGGCTTGAGCGCAGGTAGCCGGACTGGAGAGCCCACGCTCTCCACCCTCACTCGATTATGCCTCAATGCTTGACTGAGCTCTTTAGGGAAGCAGGTCTTTGATCTGTTTCTGCCTTTCTTCTGTCCCTTTAGAAGACTCCTTTGTGAGTTTGTGGAAGCTGGACCAGAAGACAAACATGTCTGTCACCAGGTTATATATGGACTCATTCCTCCCCCTGGGGCTGAAGCTTTGTTCCTAGGTCAAGTTCACTGAGCTTAGAGTAAGGACTCTGCCAGGAGGTTCTATTAGTTCACCTGATGTATCTGAATCCGTGCCTGAATCCCTCGTAAATCCTGTGTAAGCTCAAGCTGGGCCCCCTATGTCAAAAGCATATTTAAAAGCTGACTTGACTCTTTAGAGGAGAGTTAAGCACAGTTATTTTGTTAGTATATCTTTGGCTTTAACTGGTTAGGCTCCACTGTTGTCATGTGGAATATGAACAAACCTGAGAAGTATTTTGGGTTGTTTACTTTTTTTGTTTATCCTGTACCGAGGAATTCTTTTTCCTATACTTGAGACATCTTTGGCTGTTTGTAAGAAAAGAAATATCAACTCACATTTGAGGCTTTTCCAACAATGTTTTATTTTTCTTCTTGTTGCTTCCTGAAAGACGTTCAAGTAGACTAGAGGCTACTGATTAACATTAGAAAGAAAGATCCATTTCCTAGCCTTCTGTCATCAACCCAAAAAGTTGATGGAAGCTCAGTTCTGGGCCACTCCTTGGATGGAAATGGAGGGGGATTAACTAGGGACCCTTATTCCCAAATTCTTTTGTCAGTAGGAAGTGAGGTATTCTACTCCTGCATCTTTCCCTGACAATCTTGGAACAGTCCAGAAGTTTGTGGATCTTTGGTGTTTGATGACCAGATAGATTACAGGGGAGCCCCATATCTCTCGGAGGCTAAAGATTTCCTACCCAGAAAGGCAAATGCTACACCATGTTTCCTGGCTCTGGAAAATACGTAATTTTCGACACGCTTCAAATACAAATGGAAGATTTTTTTTTTTTAATGACAAAGTTGGTGGTGTACACATGTATAGATAGATTAAAAAAAAAATTTTTTTTTCTAAAAGCATTTTATAAAAGTTGAATGCACATGTCCTCTGTAGAACTTCATCCTTTTGTTCCAGACACTCCTTTCCACTGTGGAATCTGTGAGACTTGCCAGCCAGGATAGTGGCAGTTTTCCAATGAAAAGGCTATTTTACTCATTGGTTGATAGAGGAGGAGGGTGCAGCTATTTAGGAATGTTTGAGTTCAGTATTCTTTGGTTATGAACTTTTCTATGCTTCCCTCCAGTGTCTTCATATAGTCCTGATGCCTCACTGCACACCTCGGCCCAGTCCCCCACCCCAATTCTGTATTCTATCTCTGCCACTCCCCAACCAATGAACGTACTCACCACTAATTTCAAGGTAATGTGTGAAAGCCACGTGATCTTAATAGAGATTATTAGGTCTTGCTGGAAAGATTACCTAAACTTGGAAAAATTATTATGTCTGAAACTCCAGAACTGGTTGTAAAACTTTAGTCCCTTGAGATGACACCTACTGTTCTCTTATAATATAGTTGTTTTTAGCAGCTAGCAGTTTTGAGCCAAGACTTTTAAGCCATCTTTTCTCCTCTGATTGACACCACAGAAGAAAGGCATTCATTTGAAAAGATTTCTATAGAGAAGTTTATAAATGGAGTATAAGGAAGAATGAGGCATAGAGGTAAACATCTTCAGGGTTCGAATGACTGTATGTGACAAATGCAAGCTGAGGCCTTATTTTCTGAGAAGTAAACCCCAGTGGGGTGTCAGATAAAATACAACACATCCAGTTTAATTTGAGTTTCAGATAAACAACACCTTTTAGTATATGTATATCCCAACTATTACATCAACATACTATATTTTTGTTTAATCTGGCACCTCTTACAAGATTTTCAATATGGTTTCCGACAATGACAATCAATATTAATATTTTCTGAGTGCTTTCTGCATGATGTTCAGGCCCAGATGTGGCCTCAGGAGCCTCAGAACAGGCCTGGTGTGTGCCTCCTTCACTATTGTGCCCACAGCTCTTAGCATAGTCTTTGGCATATAATTGGTACTCTATGAATATACTTTTTAAATTAATCAAAGGAATAAAAGAAGTATCGAACATGATAAATTTATAACACTTCTAACCAAGGTGGGAACACAAGCTCATACATATAAAAAAATAATATGGCTAAGACTGCCTTATTTTGGATTTTAATTGATTAATTTACTTACTAGACTAATCCCCTTAGGTAAAGGATCCAAATTCTAAATACACGAAAGGTTAGGTACTCTCACTTCAAAAAGAAGTGATGTTTGAACAGGAAATTGAACATTAGTGTTATCTGAATTTGATATAATCTTTTTAGTTATCTGATTTAAAACTGCTCTGAGTGACCAGCTGTATGACCTTGTACAAAAGACTTAATGTCTCTGAGCCTCAGTTTTACCATCTATAAATGGCTGTGATGAGATGTGCCATGCTCTGCTATACTTTGTGAGACTCAAGTGTGGCTTTAGAAACTAAGTTTCTTTGATAGTAAGGGACAGACCACTGCAGTTATTTCTGCATATGTTTTAGTCAGTTGACAAAACTGCTTATTCTGCACATGGGCGAGAGAGCCATGACTGTTTGGTCTGTGCTAACTTTAATAGCTGGGCATGAGCAGGTTTCACAGCTAGAAAACAAAAAAGAACACCCCTGAGTTTTGGGAGAAATCCTTAGATTTCTTTCTAGACTTCATGTTTCACGGCAGGGAAAAACTGAGCAGAGGGAAGTATAAGGACTGTCAATAATTTTAACTATTATCATTTACTTAATTATTATAATTACTTTATTAGTAATAATACATCTTTTAATCATCATTAGTAACAACCAGTTTTCTTATTCTAGCTAACAGTTAGTGAGGGTTTAACTATTGTCCAGGCCTTGTGCTATTTTATGTACATTTTCTCATTTAATCTTCATAAGAGTTCAGTAAGGTTGCAACTGTTATGAAAGCCATTTTACAAATGAAGGAACTGAGAGGTTAAATAATTTGCTCAAGGGCATGCAGCCAGCAGCTGGAAGAATGGGGAAGTACAACCAATCACTCTGACCACGATGCTCATGCTCTTAACCCTGTACCATCTGCATCTTTAAGGGAACATACATCCAACCAAGGGAGCAGGGAGGAGGGCATGAGCATGTCTTTCTGCACAGTGATTTTCAATTAATAGTGTTGGGGGATGCTGGATGGCGCAGTGGATTAAGCACTTGCTTTACAGTCCCAGGGTTCTGGAATCAAGTCCAGGCGCCGGCCCGTGTGGACCCATATGCTGAACTGGGGTGTGCCCCCTGTTCAGTTTTCACCAGGGCAAGCTTCCCATGTGGGAGGCCCCCTGCCTGTTCCTGCCCTGCCCACCTGTGGAATGAAACTATGTCGAAAACTGATGGTGTGCAACTATGAAGACTGCCCTCACCCTTTTTCTCTGTCTCTCTCTGTCTCTTTCTCTCTGTCAAAAGCAATAAAATAAATCTTATACATATATTTTGTTGAATTCATCTGACGATACTAACAGGCATGGCTGCCCCCAAATCTGTAACTCAGCCAAGATTTTGAAAAAATGTTTCCACTTGTACCACCCAGTCCTCCCACGTTAGCTGCCGTGTTCTTCCAAGACTATTTAAGCACCTGATTCTCTACCTTTACCCATAATAGACAATTTAATAACTAGTCACAATTTATGAACTATCATAGGTATGACAGATTAGTTTGAGTGAAAGTATTTAATATTCATTCAGGAAATTTTAAAGATTTATTTATTGTTTATGACAGAGAGAGAGAGAGAGAGAGAGAGAGAGAGATACAGAGACAGAGACAGAGAGAAGTGGGAGGGCCCAGAACAGTCTCCATAGTTGCACATCATTGGTTTTTCCACATAGTTTCATTCCACAGGTGGGCAGGGCTGCACAGGGCAGGCACTGGGCCGGGGTCTCGCGCTGGTGAGAACTGAACTGGGGGCACTCCCCAGCTCAGCATATGGGTCTGCATGGGCTGGGGCCGGAATTCGATTCTTGGTCCCCAGGGCTGCAAAGTGAGCGCTTATCCCACTGAGCCATCCCAGCTTCCCCATTCGGGAAATTTTAAACCCCTACGATATTCCAGGCACATGGATTCCAAGACAGATGTGGGTAGAGCACTGTACAGAGTTCCTAATCTGTCTGAAGCAAACATATCAGCAAATAACTAATTAACATAAATTCTTCTCTAATACAGGATTGTGTTCCCTCAATTTGCCTAACCATTCAAATCACCTGAAGCACTTTAAAACTTTTTTCATAAGGAAATGTTTGTAAAATACCAATCTAGCATGCCAGAAATTTTGCTACCCCAGGTATAATCATGGAATCTAAACCCACTCTCATTCTACCTGTTCTCAATGTGAATATGAGCTGTTTTCATCCATATCACTGAAGGAGGTTTTTGGGTCCTGGTGTGAAGATTTACAAGCACTGGTGGCTGTGCACACTCACACCTCCCAACTTCTAGCCATGAAATTCTCCACCTTTGTGCCACTCTGGGACAGTATGTAAATTCAGGATTATTTGTTCTAAAAATATTTACTCTTTTACCCTGCAATAAACTTCATCTAGTAGCTTCTCTTCCACTTTCCTGTTTCTCAAACAGAAAAACTTTTGAGTTTTTTTCTCCCTTAAAGAATTTCAGATTCCCTTTTTCCTCCTTTTTTCTCCTTCTATACAGAAAATTAAGAGCTACACATGATATATAGGGGGCTTGGGGAACATAAAGAGGGCTGAAAGAATTCATCTTCACTTTAGAGGGACAGATGGGGCTCAGAAGAGAGCCCTGCTAGAAGAGGAAACCCACCAGTTTCCTCTCAAATCAAAATCTCACTTAACATTTTTAAATGTGGTCCATAAACAATGTGGATATGTCCACACTTATCTATGTACTTAACTGTTATCAATGTCTTGTCCTTTTTTTTTTTGTCCTTTCCGCTTTATTCCATGGTGTGCTTATAAAAGGATTTCTCTAATAACTCCTAGTGATTTTAATCCTTAAATTAGAAGTAAAATAATGCAGTCAGCTATTTTAAGAAATATAATCAGGAAAATAAAGGATCCAGCAGCCGCAGAGGCTAAAGTGATTATAAAAAATTTAGGTTTTCTTAATTTTGTTTATTGTCAAATCTTAGTAAAATACACTTAAAAATAGCCTTTATTTCATTAACGGAAGTCCATACTTTTTTCAGTTTTCCTTAATTTTTATTTAATATCATTTTTCTGTTTCAGATATCTTTCCACATTACATTTAGCAGTCATACCTTTTTAAGCTCCTCTTGATAGTGACAGTTTCTCACTGTCCTTGTTTTTGATGACCTAAATACTTTTGAGAAGTACTGATCAGGTATTTCATGGACTGCCCCTCAGTTGGGATTTGTGTAATGTTTCCTCCTGGTGAAGAGGAAATGACATAACATGGTTATTATATCATATATGAACTTCAGGCCAGTGCAGGGTTCCTGCCCATTCCACCCAGTATATGTCCTGCCTGATTGGCATCTCCTAACAATTGTCCACCAGTGGTGTGGGTCTCACTCTCTTCCCAGGGCTTAGGGCAGTGGGAAGATGAGGGGATGGCACTTGCACCTGGGTACCTGAGTTCACACATCTCCCCCTTTTACTACGATGGGCACTCAGCCAGTTCCCCACACTACCTCCTGCACCCTGACAGGGCCCACTCCTGAGTGATGAAGTCCCCATGGAGCCAAATGTGGACCTTCAACCAAGAAGGCACTGAGATGCAATGATGTACCAAAGCTTAGGGAGATTCAGAAGAGGCTGTGGACCAGGTCTGTCATGACTGATCTGGTGAACTAGAGCTCAAAGAGCCAGGTGAGCCTGCAAACGAGTTCACCCAGAGGCAGCAAAGGAAAATCAGGCAGAGTCCTGGGCATATGAACAGAGAAGCAAGATGAAATCACAGAACTCTTAAAATAGATACCTTTCCCCCTTATCTGTGATTCTGTTTTCTGTTGTTTCAGTTATCCAGGTCAACCACAATCTGAAAATATAAAAAGAAATTTTCCAGAAATAACCATTTCATTAGTTTTAAATTGCACATAGTTCTGAGCAGCATGATAAAACCTCCCACTGCCCTCCTGACTCATCAAATCTAGAGGACCTCCAACACCATGTATAATCCGATGAGGAGAGGGGCTTCTTTATTTTCCTTGGCAAGCATGTGAATGATATATGCAAGCTATCTGAATTTGCCATCCAGGGTTTTCCAACAATGTGCATGTTTTTCAGATGCTTTGAAAAAAATTAAATACTGTAAAATATTTTAATAAGCAAAGCCACCTGAGATTTTTTAAAGATGCCTTAACTATGCCCTCCCCTTGTACTTTTTTTAGTTGTCAGTTTTTCAGAGCATTCAAATTATTCTCCATTTGACATCGGTCAGTAGTTTGTTTCATAGTGGTGGCTTCTAAAAATCAAATCAACTTAGTTGTAGATCTGTTTTCCCCTTCAACTATTTTCTTATTCACAACTTTAGAATAGTCAATAAATCCTTCTGTGGTAGGAATTAATGCAAAATGATCGTTTGGGGCCTTAATGAAATTTCATATCCATCTTGAAATTTTTTTCATGAAATCACACTTGTGTTTTATAAATTCCAGATTTGGGCCATTTCTGTATTGTCCAGTAACCATTTTTGACAAATGACTTGGTTTGCTGTTTTCAGGAATTTGCTAACTCATTTGTCTCAATTTTCTTACTGGCTACCTGACACTGTTATTTCTCTTATAAATTAAGAGTTGTTTGAACACAAACTATAAACCCATGAAGTGGGAGATTTTTAGGGAGGTATTTGTTAGCATGATAAAAAGCAAATACATCTTATCCTGGAAACTATTTGTGAAATTGGATTTAGCATGCTCAGATCGTTGACTCCCTTTATCAATACTCTCTCTTTAGACCATGCCTCAGGATCATACTTTTTTCAATGTAAACTTTTTTTTTTAAACATATTAACAGTTTTGAATTTAGTAACACTTTTTCAGTTAAAACTTTCCTATCTACCGGTAACCACAGAATTGGGGTTGAACTTTAAGTGTCCAGTAGGTAATGATTTTATCAAAGTTGAATAAGATGGCCTTCTTGTGGTTCAGCTGTTTACAGATTTTACTAAGACTGTTAGGACACTTTTCTCTGGTTCCGACAAGGTGATTCCAGCTGATGTAGACTCTGCCTTCCTACACAAAATGTATGGAAGTGTAAACAGCTTCCCATCTGTGCTATCAGCTTTCACAGGCCACACTAGCTTTTCCATGGGTGTTTTTTTTTCTCTGCATGAAATAACTAAATGCCTAAAGCAACAACCACCGTGAACTAGTGACATAGACTGCACTTTAAAGGTTGTCTGCTGGAGTTTACTGTACATTACATATTTTAAGTGACTAGTTGTTTCAATGATTTATTTTCAAGATAGCAAATTTAATAGTTTTTTAATTTGCTAGTTTTGTTTGGTTGTTGTTCTGTTGATTGTAATACATCTCATGACTCACTATGTCCACACATCTGTTACCCTTCGACCATTTGGCTTCACCGTTTTCTGGTTGATAAATTCTTTATATTTAAAATACAGGGGAAGCTGGGATGGCTCAGTGGGTTAAGCACTCACTTTGCAGCACCAGGGACCCAGGATCTAATCCTGGCCCCGGCCCGTGCGGACCCATGTGCTGAACTGGGGAGTTCCCCCAGTTCAGTTCTCTCTCTGTCTCTGTAACTCTCTCTCTCTTTTTCTCTCTCTCTCTCTGTCAAAAACAATAAAAACAAACAAACAAACAAAAAATACATATTTATTTCTGTTTAATGTAGAAAAATCAGAATATAGAAACAAGAAGAAAAATAATTACCTAGAATTTTCTAACACTCAAGATCATTACTATTAACCTTTTGTCTTTTATTTTCCAGATTTTTTTTTCCTTTGTAGCCTTATACATATGATTTCATGGTTTTAAAAATGGAATTAACATTAATTTACCCTGTACACTGTTTTCTCGTTTGGGTACATATCACCATATATTTTTAGATTAATAAATATAAATGTGCATATTCATCATATGGATGTGAAATAATCTATTTAATTGATGAATATTTTTATTGTTTCTGTTTTCACTATTTTAAATACTACTACTATGAACATCTTTGAGTAATGATTCCTTTTCCTATTTTATAATTTGAGGTTCTTTGAAAATTATTAAGACTAGCAGGGAAAATCATAGTGGGGCATTGCATGTTCTCAACAAAACTTGAATAATTTTATTCCCATGGAAGAATGTGTTTTAGAATAAATTAAAATTTAAAAAAATTAAGAATAGCTTTTCATCCTAAAAAATCTTTAAAAATATTACAAAACAACACATATCAGAACCAATGGTGTCTACACTAATAGTGGAAAGCTTCTGTGGAAATACATAAGTATACATAAAGTATAAATATATAAGAATTCTAGAAATAGATTCAAACTTTAAAAGATTTTTCAAGAATAGAGAAATGAATTATAATATAACATATTTTGAGATCACTGGATACAATGATAGAAAATAAATAAAATTGATCCATATAACCCTCCATAACACATTATGAAAATGTTGGATGTATTACAAAATTAATACAGTTTAATCACATCAAAATAGAAGTCTAAACAGCATATTTGGCCCAGCCATAATGAATGATCAAAAGGGGAGAAATCAAAGACAATAGGAATATTTTTACATATTCTTAAAATACCTTTTAATATGCTATAATAAATTATATATAAAATATATTTTATGTGATATATAATAAAGTACATAGCAAAAGGAAAGCAATGAACAAAAGGTATATATTATAATTAATAAAAATTTTACTATACAAAATGGAGAAAAAGAACCAAAATATACTTTCAAAAAATGGAAGAGGTCATTGTACAGATTGCAGTTAATATCAAGAGACAAATACACACATATATTATATGGAAAATGCATACTCTACTAGTAACTAAATTAGTACAAAATAATTTAGAGGGGAAAACAGTAAAATTGCAAATACAACAAGTTCGTTGGAATCTTTAGAAACAGGTATACTGAGGTAGCCTGATAACTTGGCTTAATCTTTTGTCAAATAAACTGGGGAAAACAGTAAAACTGCAAATACAACAAATTCATTGGAATCTTTAGAAACAAGTATGTTGTGGTAGCCTGATAACTTGGCTTAGTCTTTTGGAAAATAAAATAACAAGACCTATGAAATAGTTTATAATACTCAATCATTTCACTTTGGTTCATACACCCCAAGGAAATACTATGAAAGGAAAGAAATATAAATAAAGGTTGCTAATTGTAAAACATTTGAAGCTACTCATATTAATAAAAATGGAGAATGATTTTTTAATTGTTTATTTTTATATAGTATCAAAGCCTTAATATTCATGATCTCCTTTCGTCCTCAATGAGGAAACTGTGACATAGAAGTCAAACAGCTGAGACCGGAAACTAGGAATTCTGCCTAGGCAGGAGTAACACCTGCGTTTAAGTCAGGAACATTGGCTCTGTGTCCTGCATCTTCCAGGTGTGGGACTTCAGTATATAGTTTCCAGATCTGTAAATGGGACACAATGCCCAGCCTCTTTAACTCCCAGGTATGAGCAACCACCGAGATAATGCATGTGAAAGTGGAGCTTCTACTATGAGCCTGGGAGAGCAATTATTGAAGGTGCAGCTTTCTGAAAACAAACCTTTAAATGAATCTTCAAACTGCACACCAAGGTCAGGGAGTTAGGGAACACTTTTAATCAGCAAGAGAACAATGAAATTATAGCCCAACAGCAGTGAGGGCCAAGCCCAAAGGAGTGGAGTTATAGTTTGGGAAGTAAAGTGAATTTGTTTACACTGCCTAGGAGGCAGGATAGTGTAGGAAATTCAAATCTACTTGCTCATATTTTACTGAAGAGATTATGAACACATCAGAAAAACCTTTGAGCATTGGGAGACTCATAACCTCACACGCGGCTTCCAGCTTCCTCATTCCTCCAGTGTCATCCCTTTCGTAATACTACTCACTGTGACACATGCTCAAATTTGGCTCTGAGGATGTCCTGCCCCACCATGAAATCACCAGAAGTCCTTTCTCCATGTCACTTCTAGTCACATAAAAATTAAGGCTGAGGCTGTCTGCCATGACCTAGCCTACCCCACCCTGAGTTCCAGAAATTACTCTGGCACTCCCCTTTCTGCGTCATCGATAGGTGAAGGGTGTTTCGACTCTGAGAGTTCATGAGTTTGACCTTGGGCAAAGGTCATCCTCTCGCTGGTAACTAAGGGTTTATGCCTGAGACAGCCAGGAGAAGAACAATTAAGTTGGGGTAGAATGTCAAGGCTTCAAACTGATGCACCTCAGATTGGCGTACATAATGGCTGGGTTTTGGGTCAAAGATAATGATAATTGAAAGAGCAACAACAACAGTGTGTGTAACTTCACTGCATATAAAGTGCTCTCCTTCCCATTTTCTGATTTGCCCATGAACTTCGCCTTTCCAGACTTGCCTTAGAGTGGACCCAAATCCTTACAACATATGTAAGTCTGGATGATATAGACCTCAGACTTCCATGATTTCCCTAGAGTGGAAAAAATGTTACCTGGGCCTCATCAGATTCAACATCTTACTGTGCGTCCTATATTTTCTTTGATGCTTTATATAGAAAAGAATTTTATTTAATTCTTACAGCAGCCCTGTCAGGAAACTATTCTTAGCCCTATTTTACAGAGCAGAAAACCGAGGTTCAGCAATGTTAATAATTTGTCCAGGTTAACAGAACAAGTAGGCTGCCAAGTAGGTTTCAAATTCAGGGTTGCTTGACTATAAAACCCACACTCATCCTATTCCTGTGCATGCTGAAGGGAATTTTTCTAGGCCAGAGAGCTGGAAGAATGTAGGGTTGTTGTGCATAATTTTTAGGGACCTGGAATAGAAGTATGTCACCAACTTTGTATTTTCTGGGCCACTTCCTGCCAAGTGACAGCGTTAGACAAGTTGCCAAGGTGTCTATTTGCTCTATTTCTACACACAGGCAGATAAGCATTTTTACTTTAACATGTGTTTTGTTTTCCATAGCAAGAGAATCCTTTTTCTGACAGATACTTTCTCTCCACAAAGCGTACACTACCATATGCTCTTTAGAAATGAGTAAAGGTTTTCGCAAGGAAAAGAGAAGTTTTCAGCTGCCCTGGTCTCCTTGCAGTTCAAATATCATTCCAAACATCTGCTTTGATTTCATTTGTTTGCCTTTTGGGTAAAATCAAGGGTAAATTTGAGGTAAATATGAAGTAAGATATCATCTTAAACCAAAAAAGCCCAGTACCTGACCATCTGAAAAAGAAAGTGTTCATTTGTTTACATTGCTGGAGTGATAGAAAACCGGTACAAGCACCCAGGAGTAAGACTCAGCTAATAAAAACCAAAAGTTTAGAGATTAACTATTATTAATATTAAATACTTTTAGAGTAGTTCCTTCTGGTGGTTTCTGAACTGTTTTTGGAAAACTAAGCACTTGTTGGGTAGGCAATTAACAAGATCTTTCCACAGAAAACTAACAAAGCCTAGAGTTTATTCTGGATCTCTCCATGTAGAAGGAACAGCCAAGAATGAAAGAGAAAGAGAGAGAGAGACAGAGAGAGAGAGAGGAAAACCTTCTTTGTGGACAAATTAAGCTCTGATGTGTGTTCATGTGCACAGGTGGGTAACTGCCTCTTAAGTCCAATGTGCTGTGACTGAGAGCAGAGCCCTGTTCATAAATGCAGCAGTGTTGAACAATATAATTTCACCATCTAAATCTTATTATATATTTTCTTGTTTCTTATGTTCTAAAAGGGCTCATTTTTGGCATGTGGTAAAATTTACATATAATGAAACACCTATGTTAAGTGTACATTTATTGAGTTCCAACAGGAGTGCAAACACCTGTGCACCTCATACTTTTATCAAGACATACAACATTGTCACCCCGTAGGCAACTGCCGTTCTTAGTAAATTAGTTTTCCCTATTTGGGGACTTCATATAAGTGCAATCATATGTATTTTTTCTTTTTTGGTATGAGACTTCTTCAACTCAGCGTAATGTTTTCATTTATTATCATCTGTTTCATGTTATCAGCAGTCCATTCCTTTTAATTGCTGAGTAGTATTCCATTATGTAATTATTGTACAGTTTGAGGGTTTTTTGTGTTGGGTTTTTTTTTGGGGGGGGGGATTTTACTTGTTTTATCTATTTTTCCTATTGATGGACATTTGGTTATTTCCATTTTTTTTTTCCAGATAAAGTTGCTAACAATATTCTTGCACAAGTCTTTTTGTAGATACATGTTTTTATTTCTCTTGAGTAGATGTCTACAAATGCAATTGCTGGATCATAGGGCAGGTAAATGTCTAGTTTTATAAGAAATTGCTAGGTTTTTTTCAGAGATGGTTGGACCATTTTACACCTCCACTGTCAACATAAGAGAACACTTTCTGCCATTAGATGTTATCAGTAGCATCTCATTTGGGTTTTAATATACATGTCTTTCATGACTAATGACATTGAGTGCTTCTTCCTGTTCTTCCTGGCCATTTGTGTATCTTTCTTTATGAAGTGATTGTTCAAATCTTTTTTAAAGATAGTGTTGACTTTATTAAGTTGCCAGTGTTCTTTATATATCTTCATATTGTATATAGATATATGTAGGAGACTCTCTCCCTCTGCCAGAGAGTGAGGTCCCTTGATCTTTTTTGGCTATATTTCCCTCCAAAATGATGCCAAAGAGTAGGCTTTGTTTAGTACAGTGCTATATTCTCAGTGCCTATGATGGCTTCTGGCACATAGTAGGATCTGTTAAACAAAAACCTTCAAGGCCGAAAACTTTTCTGAAAGAAAGGGTTTACTGAGCCATATGCAAGCCAGAAAAAGGACCAGGTCCTGGGGCATGCAGTCTAAACCATCAGTAGCAGGGCGAGATGAAGAAGACAAACATGTCTGCTGCCCTGGGGTTGACTGGGCTCTTTTATACAATGGGTTTGGGAAAGAGAGATGTAGATAGTTTTGAAAGAATTTACATTGGCTATAGATGAGAGAGAAGGGAAAGGATAAAGTGGGAGCAGATCTAGAATAGGTGCAAAGTCCATAAGGAAGAAATATATCCTACTTCTAGATTGGTTCTGGGCAACAGTCTAGAAAGTTCATGCATAAGCAGGATGTGGTGGCCTCTGTTGGTTGGCTTTTTTTTTTTTTGGATACCCACCTGGAAGCTGATTCAAAGTTTCAACATATAGTTGGGAATGTAAGCAATCTTTTGTTGATTTTGGCCTGTGGCTCTTAACTTGATTAACCTCTTACTTCTTCCTCCACACTCTGGGCTGCTATAATTTAGTTTAGGACATCTCAGAATATTTTTCTTGTCAGAGTTTATTTCCATAAACATCTACTGCAAGAATTAGATGAACTGACCTTTGGTTCAGATATCCAGGCTCAATGTCCCTGAATTTAATGGCAGTGATAAACATGAAAGTAAAGAAAAAGAAAGTAATGTTATCCTTGAGCTGTAAAGTACACTTGGGACAAAAGACTCAGACAAGATACCTTCAGAGGATTTGTTCACAAGGGAAAACACTGCTGGAATAGCTCATTTGTCTAATTTGTCCCCATTCAAGAACCCACTAGTGGAAGCTACCACAGCTAAATTGTTGCATTCTAAGACTGTATCCCGACTTCCTCCAAGTCTCAAGTTGTCACCAAGGTTCCTTGATGGGTAACCAGAGCCTCTAGCTTTGAAGAGTTTTACATAACCCAGCTGAGCCCAGCTTTAACATGATCCTCTTTGTTCCCTCTGACTCTGACATGGCCCATTCCCTGCCCGACTGGCCCCCTAAGCTGGGCTCTGGGCCTCCCTAGCAGGCCTGCCCCACTGATGTGCACTGCCTTTCTGAGCACGCAAGGGCCAACAGGGGGCTCCTTCCCGCTTGGTCTTGAAACCATTTCCTGGTCTTATCCAGCGGGCTCTAGCCTTTCCTGTTGGGGTTGTACACTGAGTAATCATTGTCAGCGTCCACATTTGTAGAGAACTTTGCCATGTATAGAACGTGTTCACATCTATTATCTCATGTAAGACTCCAAACAGTCCTACTTGTATCCCTCTTTGTTTACATCTCACCCCTCCACCCCCACAAAAAGTTGGCATAAATAAGTTATTAGGCTATGGCTGGCGAAGGAGTCACAGGAGACTAAAATTAGTCAAGAGATCAATTTAGTGGTGTGTTTGAGCAGCAGGAGATCAGGCAAGTGTACCAGAATCTCCCCAAGTAGAACAAGAGTTGAGTATTTATTACATTAAGCCATACAAACAAAAGTGGTCTGAGGTAAACAAAGGTGGCCTGAGGCCAGGGGTCTGGCAGGGGGAGGGTTTCATTGGTTGTCCTCGGGCTTCCCACATCTTGCTCCCGTGGTCTGTGGTCCACTGCATTGGTTAGGTCCCTCCCTCACCCTTCCATCATGCAAGGGCCCTCTCACTCCTCATGCACCTGTGGTCTTGAACAATGAGGGTAGCAAAGATAGATTGGCGGTGAAGCAAATAAGAAAAATAATTGGCCTCTCTTTTTTTTCTTTTCTTTTTTTTTCTAATGGCCTAAAACAGGTGACTTAATTTCCTCCAGAATGTAAAAGTTGCCTAGAGTTTTCTAAGATTCTCTGGATCTTCTTCAAAGAACATTGGTGCTTTCTTAGCTCTGGTGGGTACCTGTGTGCGGTACTTAAAAGGCTCCCTAGATTTTTATAATTCAGCAACTTGGATTATATCTGTAGTTAGCAATTCATTTACCACACCAAAAACTGTATTTATGGGCTCATTTTACCTGCTTTATTCATCAGACATGTACATTCCAGTCCATGTTTAGGATCAGGGTCAGATCTGTGTCATCACTGGGTTGATTTTATTACAGCCAAAATAAAGACATTTGAAATTTGAATTAACCTCCAAGACTAATAACTGGTACATTTACATTTCTGTGGGGATTTTTTTAAAGATTAAGAAGTTCATACACTGACCCTTGGGAAAGTGGAAGCAGAGTTCAGTGCTTGTGGAAAGGTTGCCCTATGCACTGTACTTCCTCTCAGAGACTAAACTCTAAAGTCCCTGATGTGTGGGTTTGAGTGAGGGAATATTACTGACTTTAACCCTTTATTCCATGATGTGGGCCTCTCCCTGGCTTTTTAGGGAGTAGGGCTTAACCAGCCTCATCCTAATATTTCCTCAGCAGGTGGAGTATTGGAGTCATTCTCAGTTCATGCCCATGGTTCTTGGAGAGAACGTGTATTTACAGATTTTCCCCTGTAACCTAAAGGTGCACATTTTAAAATGTCATGGAACCAGGACTTTTACACTGTAACGATCATTGTCTTATTCAAACTATACTTGGAAGAGTCATGATGAGTAATCTAAAGGCCGTGTCTGTATCTAAATTAGTAGAATTAATTTCTGTTACTCTGTGTGCCATTTATAAAAGAGGAGTTTCAATTAGGGAAGACTATTAATGTAATCTGTTAATTGTAATATATTTATACATATGATATTTATTATGTTATTAAATATTGCGCTTGATCTATTTTTGAAGGAGAGCCAGCAGAAATCCACCAATGTCGTGTATCAGGCCCATCATGTGAGCAGGAGTAAGAGAGGGCAGGTGGTTGGAACCAGGGCTGGATTCCGAGGCTGTACTGTGTGGCTGACAGGTACGCCCTGGTGAGAGGTATATATACATATATGTATATATTTTTTAATTGAAACATGATGTGTGACACACAATTTTAAAGAAATTAGTATGACATGTTACACATATTATGTGTTTAGTTTAACATTAGAAGGAGGCTAAGAGCTGCCTCCTAACTCTAACATCAGTGAGAACTAGTACTTTGATCAGATGATGAAATGTGTCTAGTTCTCAGTTTTCTCCTCTTTGGTAGGAAATGATGAGAGAAGTTGATCATTGACAGTTCCTTTTAGCTTTAAGGAATTTCATAGTTCTCAATTTCATGCCTAAACACATCTACCAGCAGTTATGAATGAGACTTCCTTAGTTTGATATTGAGGATTTGGCTGTCCATAAAGTTTTATATGTTTAGAGATATTCTTTATTGTTTTCTGATATCTTATTCTGAGAGACTATTTCACTTAGTGTAAAAAAAGAAAAAGAAAAACATTAAACTCTGTATAGGAAGGAAAACTAGTGATTTCTATTTAGCTGAGGATCGCCCCTTGTATATAGAAATAACTCACTCCCACTGAGGTAACCAAATGAATCTCAGATCCTTTACTTGTATTTATATAGTCACAGCATATCAAAGCTAAAGGTTAGTGACAGAACTGGAATTAGTCCCAGGCTGTTACCTTATACTCTGAGTACAAAGTAGAGAAAGTTGATCCTGAGAATATAAGTCTGACATAGCCTAGACTCAAAAGGAAAAACCAAGTTCAGTTCATAGACATAATATTTCAAGTAGAGTTGAGCCCAAAAGCAAAGACATGTTTATCCATATTATAAAATCAACTTATGTGTTACTATCTGTTACAAATACTGATGTATTCTTACCTGAAGATAATTCTAAAGAATATGGCAGGCAGGTACCTGCCTTGTATCCTTTCTTGCTATTTACTCTTTCCCATTCCCATCTAAATCGGACTCATTCTTCTTTGTCAAGTTTTTTTCTAGGGCCTGTGGCACTAGACTTGGTCTTCCGGTTTTATTCATCCTGTGTACAGCTTTTTCCAATTTCCAGGGTGAGGATAGACAGTGAGCAAGGAGCCTGCTATATTCCAAAAGGCAGTATTCACCCGTTCACGATCCCTGAAATATTTCCCACAACTCCCTCTGAGAGGCAGGATGGGCATCAATAGATTAAAAAACAAACAAAAAACAGATGTGTTCTGGATGTTTCTCTCTTGTTATGTGTTTATCTTCATGAGATGTTTGCCTTCATGGATTTGCCCAACTCTTGAATTGGGACATACACACAGTTTATTTTTTCTAATGTGGAACACCCTTGAAAAATGAAAAAGAACTGGTAGAAAAGAGAGAAAAAAAATCTAAAGAGTATACTTCTTCTGTCTTTCCTTACTCTTAAAAATATAATCTTTTCCCACTTTATTATTTTTTTCTAATATTACAGAGGTAGGATATTGATCAGGCCTACCAGAAGAAACCAGAATCTTCTAATCTAGAGACTTGGATTTGAGTCCCAGCTCCACCTACATTAACTGTGTAACTTTGGACAAGCCAATTAACCTCTCTAAGGAATAAACATAGTACCTTCCTCATAGAGGTACAGATAGAGCTAAATGAAATAGGGTAGATGTTTCTTATCTACTTAGCACAGTGCTGAGTCCATGGTACATCTCTGATAAATGTAATTAGTATTACTTCTATTTACTAAAATAAATATGCCAACAATCTAGTTTAATACAGTTACTATGGTTCAGTGCTTACGTTTCCTGAGAGCTAAAGTAAAATCAAAGGAAATTTCTATTGTTTCTCTCATTTTCTGATGGGAAAGAACATACCGGAGATTTAGAAGTCCCATTTCTGCTACCCTACAGCCAGAAAGAAATTCTAATAGACAGTGAGTTACGTAATAGGTAAAGTTACATAACAGATAATGTCTTCAACAATGATTTACAGAGATTGTAAATACTTTTCTTGTATAGCCATTTCTTCTAATGATCCAATGTCAAAAGGCCAGGGGATAACTTTAAGACATAACCAAAATGTGGAAATAATTTGTTCATTATTCATATAAAATCTTTCTTTTCAAGTCTCCTTCCCTCTCTGTCATTCCTCCCTGTTTTTCTTTCTTTTCCGTCTTTTTCCTCTCTCTGCCTGCTGTCTTTTCTGTAGTAATCTCTTGACATTCTTTTCTTTCCCTCTAACTTCCTCTTCCATGTCTGAGTGCTGTCTGACAGTGGCTTTGTCAGGTTCATAGCTCTTCAGGACAACTGAATTTTGAGAGTGTTACTTTTCCAGGGTAGTTCAGATTTTGAGCTCTTAAAGTAATTTTGGCAGGTTGCATTTCTTTCCCTGTCTCCTTATGTTTCCCTTATATGGGAATTATAAAGTGTGTTCCCAATCATTGTGCTTTGAAACCATGATAAAAGGCACATGGTAACTGTGTACTCCTAGACTTCAGATGGGTGAGAGTGTATGCAACTCTAAGTATTGTACACTCATAGCCTAGATCAGGAGGCTTCTTTGTCTTCATGTTTTGAGGGTCACTTTAGAAAAAAAAATTGAAAACAAAAGGACAGTAGACAGGTTTTATTGTCAGATGGTTGTTTAGTGGCACTCACATGGAAGGTGGGCCTCCCAGCCTCCAAAGGCTGGCTGTGCCCTCCACTACACCTGATTGCTGTCACAGGGGGATATGAGAACACTGTCATCAGATCTTCTTCTTTTCAAGAGAAGCTAAATTCTGGATTTGTTTGTACAACTTTCTAATCTTTAAAACACTCCTCAGGCAAAACAGAACACACCAAGGACCATATGTAGATCCACGAGGTTTCACCATATATGAACCTCCCTTGCTTTGAAAGGCTATTGTCTTAATAAGGGACACATAGTTACTACAAGATTTGAATGAAATGCAAGTACTTGACTTGTAGTAAACTAGGCTTTGCCTAGATTTTTAAGGGTATTGTTTTGAGGTCAATCCAATGATTGTAATAAGGTTTTAGTGGCACTTAAATTAGGTAAAAATTAGGATCAGATCACACTTAGGATGCGGTTCCAATGTGTCATCTGGAACAATCAGGGACAATGCCTGTCTTGTCTTGCCTTTTCTAAACAGGTCTCTCCGGTGCTGGAAAAACAACAATAAGTTTTGCTCTGGAAGAGTACCTCGTCTCCCACGCCATCCCTTGCTACTCCCTAGATGGGGACAACGTCCGTCATGGCCTTAACAAAAACCTTGGATTCTCTCCTGGAGACAGGGAAGAAAATATCCGCCGGATTGCCGAGGTGGCCAAGCTGTTTGCCGATGCTGGTCTGGTCTGCATTACCAGCTTCATCTCTCCTTTCACAAAGGTAAGCAGATTGGGCACTGCACACTTCCCACACACAGCTCCGGTGCTCTCACCCTGCCAGGAAAAGGAGTCAGGTCGAGGGGAAGGCACCAGGAATGCTCAACTTTCAGTTTCCTCCTCTGTTTCTTCCTCCTTTCTCTTGCTCCCCCATTTTCTTTGTTTCATATTGGTTGTATAAAGAGTGGTCCTTCATTTCCAGATGCCACGCACCAGTCAACATAAACCCTTCCATGTTCACAATGGTAGGGCACACTTGCTCAGAGCTGAAAAGAAGAAAAAGTAAAACAAGAAAACACTCTAAAGCTCTGAAATTTTATTTCTCAAAAAAAAAAAAGACAGGATGCTTAGCTCATTAAAGAAAATAGCAGCTCATTGCCAAAGCATCAGGTTGTGTCTAAATGTTGAAATCAGCAAGGTGGAGTGTCACTCTTCTCGTTTGAAGTTTCTGTGAACTACAAATCAAGCACTCTGTACTTTGAACACATCCTTTGGATGAAATGAACCTATATTAGCAGCAATTCTTTTCTGTGGTCTTCTCTGAGAGTTGTTGAGAGAGCTATGTTTACTAGGGCGAAGTTTCTGGACTTTCTCTGAAGATCAAGTTTTCTGCCATCTCTGCTGAGCACAAAACCCAGTGAATTCTTCAAGCTATGGAATACAATGTTTTGTGATGAAGAATTTTATTGTGAAACCTCTTCTTAAGGGTAATTGTTTTCCAGGATCGTGAGAATGCGCGCAAAATCCATGAATCAGCTGGACTGCCATTCTTTGAAGTATTTATAGATGCCCCTCTAAACATCTGTGAAAGCAGAGATGTAAAAGGCCTCTACAAACGGGCTCGAGCTGGGGAGATCAAAGGTAGGAGAACCAGCTCAGCGGCACCTTTGCCAGTTATGTGTGCCACTGATCCTTCCTATCTGTCCCCAGAAACCCATCGGAAGTTTCAAAAGCTATTTTCCAAAATTGCATCTAGCATACACATGGCTTATCCAACTGTAATATATTCAGTAAGTGCATGGGCTTACTAAATTGTGATGGCTCACATTTTTCAAGAACTATTGCCTCATCCATTAGCAATCAAGTTTAGGGAACTAAAATGGGTGAGTATATGTGAGTGTGTATGTGTGTGTGTAGGAAGACTGTTTCTAAGTTTTTCCATTCTTGGGATTTTTTTTTTTTTTTCAAATCAGCTGCAAGGTGCTTAGACTTCGCTATCCAGATTCTGTGGATAATTTGGAGCTTTCAATATTGAAAATAAAGCTGTGTATTTTCTCAGGTACAGCTAGAGGTCAAGGATGGCTGGTTGGCCTTTTCTGTTACAATCTGAATTCTCAGTTTAACACACCATTTCAGCAGTTGTGGCACCTCATTGATTAAAAAGACAGTTCTGTTGGCGCAGGTGAGATTTTCGCCTTTCTGACTTGCAGGGTTCACAGGCATTGATTCTGATTATGAGAAACCTGAAATGCCCGAGCTGGTGCTTAAAACCAACTTGTCCTCAGTCAGCGACTGTGTCCAGCAGGTCGTGGAGCTTCTGCAAGAGCAGGTGGGTAGATGGGTTGTCTTTGATTTGTTCATTCATTCATTGAATGAGATCATGAAGGGTCATCTGTTTACTGCAGCATTCTGTTCATAGCTTTATTTCAAATGGTTACAAATTCTGCTTCATTTCAGAGCATTGTACCCCATACTACAATCAAAGGCATCCACGAGCTCTTTGTGCCGGAAAACAACCTGGACCAAGCCCGAGCTGAGGCTAAGGCTCTCCCTTCATTAGCGATTACCAAGGTAAGTGGGTGCAGATAGGCCGCAGGAGGATTAGGCTTAATATCAGTCATTACAATTCATTTACAACTACTCTTAATAATAAGGAAGGCATGAGGAAGGGAAATGCAATGTCCATAAAATAGTAAAACCAAACACTCATTTTGCCAATTTTCTTTAACTCTTCTCCAAGGAAATCTGTCACTAAGAGCTGCCACAGGGCAGCTGATTGCTGCCATGTACAAAGGCAGACCGGCAAGGTAACTTCCATATTTGCATAGGACAGTTTTACATAATTGTCCTTATACCTTCGGTTAGGCCAAAGTGCAGGCAATAGACAGTTAATCGTTTGTTGGCAGCTGCTGAGAAAGTCGTTTGTACAGGATACAAGTGCTTCTTGGGCAATCAAGAAGGAATTTGAAGAAAAAAAAAGCAACCTTGAACTAAAGTGATATGAGTGCCTCAATCTTTTTCTGCTCTGCAAATCCTACTCTTCCTTTATATGAGAGTCCAGTCTGAGGAGAGAGGGAAATGCTTTAGCTGCCTTTATTTTACTGCCTGGATTATATAATATGGAACCCGAGCGAGCTGCTCTGCATGTGCCTTGGCCTTTTTATGGATCAATGTTAGTTCGGCCATACAAGGTGATCATGATTTCATTGGCACTTTTTTGTTATCCATTAAAACCCTGGACATTTTTATAAGAGGCAGAGTAAATTGGGGAGCTCATGAAGACTCCATACTCTAAGAAGTCATAACAAATTTATAAATAGAATTCCTGACTCTGTAAAATAAATACTGAAGGTTCCAATTCTCCAGGCAGATTAGAAACATAATTCTTATTACAATGTAGAATCAGACACCAAATAACAAAAGAGGCTTCAAGGTACAAAAAACAAACAACCAGCAACAAAACTTCAAATAATCTAAATGATTAATTTTATTTTATTTTTTTAGTCCTAGGAATTACAGGAAAGGTTTCAAGCAGTGACCCAAGAGCCAGGTTTTAAAGGATGAATAGGAGTTTCCAGGTGGGAGAGGGGGAATAGGCCTGAAATTTCATGTGTGTTCAGGCTCCACATGTCAGTCATTGTGGTGAATAGGCTTCCAAGTAGGGAGTGGGAAGAAATGGAAGTCCCTATAAGAGCTCCTCCCCCCACCACCGTCACCACTTCCACCACCCCCACCCAGCTAGAGCTCAGAGGGCTTTCATTATCATGCTAAGAATTTGGGGCTTTTATCTTGGAGTTGATGATTTGCCCAATTCAGTCAAGTAAATAATACATTTGGTGAAAAAATATATATATAGCCAAGCCAGAATTCTTGTGGAAAAAAAGAATGAACAGCGAATGTTCAACACACTTGTACACTGTTAAGGGATAGATATAGCCTAAAATGTCCAAATAAATCATCTCAATTTGAAATGTTTTCACCACTCCCCTGTAGGGAAGTTCTAGACTCACACTTCTCTGGCTCCAAGATCAGGGGGTTAACATAACATATGGGAACACTAAAAACATAAAAGGTTCTGCCTTCGTTTTCCTGTCAACTGAATAAGAAAGAACTGCCCTGGGACCAGATGGCTGAAAAACAGAGCTTATGGAAATATTCACCTGCTTTTCCTGTTTTGCAGCTGGATCTTCAGTGGGTCCAAGTTTTGAGTGAAGGCTGGGCCACTCCCCTCAAAGGTTTTATGCGAGAGAAGGAGTACTTGCAGGTTATACACTTTGGCACCCTGCTAGATGGTATGGTCCCGTTTTGTTTTGTTTTGATTTGATTTGTTTTGTTTCTTACTCGTTATTAAAAGAAAAAATGTTTTTCTCAGAGTCTTCACAGAAAAAGAAATGTTAATCCTTGGTTTGTAAATTGTACTGTTAACATATTTAGATCACTTATGATATGTCCAATATCATATAAGCTTCCATTTTAAAGACTTTTCTGATCATCCTCAAAGGATTATTTACTGTTTAATACCAAGGAACTGAGCAATGGTTTTACTTGCACACAAAACCAAGAGAAGATTAGTCGGTTTCACCTCTACCTGCCCTCTGTTCGTTTGGATATTCAGAAAGCTGGGGACAGTCAGAAGATAGTGCCAGCTACCAGGACCACTGGGGCACCAGGACAAACTCAGCACATGCTGCTGACTGGCAGGGCACCACCTGTGTCCTCCAGGTTGCTCTGTTTTTGCATTGACTTATTGCAGCAGCTGCTTTCCTTGCTGGATGCTAAAGTGTCAATATTCATGCCCATACATGAAATCCATTAGGATAGCTTTATCCACTAAACTCTGACAAGGGAACATTGAGGCAGCTTTCTGGGTACAACCCAAATGGCTTTTAGAGAACTGATCTGACCAAGGTCAAAAGCATACGTGATTCGAGAAATTTCCAGACCCTCCTATGATCATTTTCTTCCTAGAACTGCCTGAGCTTATCAAACAGAACTTGTCTGTTTCAAGTCCTTGGGGAATGGCTGATAAGTGGCAGAGTCGCACTAGATTCGTAATTCTGAGCAGGGCTCCAAATTCATTTAGGAAGAAGAATCAAATCAGATGTTCTTTCTTGGGAAAGTTGTCCATGTTCTGGGCTTGTGTCTTTGCTGGGAGAATGGGGCATAAAGCCAGAATCAGAGTTCAGAAAAGACTGTGGTCAAAATGGGCCCTCTGCCCATATTCCTCATTATCAGCTGTGGTTAATAATGCCCTACAACCTGAGACTTTCGTTTTTCAGATTAAATAACATAAAGCAAAAACAAAAACCACTTCATTTACTGATAGCTTGCCTCAATAATAGTAATGTTTATCTATATAGCACTTCTCTGTTATCAGAGCATTTTCTCAGACATTATTTTTTTGATTCTCCTGGAAGACAGAAAAGCATTTTTATCCCACTTTACAGAAAAGGCAATTAACTTTAGGTTAAGTACTTTGCTCATGTTCATGCCATTGGTAAGCGTGGGCCTCAGCACCGGAGACCAGAATCTCCTGACTTCTGGCCCAGTGCTTGTTCTATATGAAGCTGCTCTCCTGATGTCTTTTCTGACAGAAGTTAATAGGCTAGGTTGTTTGTGGAAGAAAGAACTGATACTTACTTTGATGTCTTAATTTTGACGCATGCTGAACACAAGTTCCATCCAGTCATCATCATGAATAAGAGGTTAACTGTGAGCATTCAAACCAGAGCCACATTGAAAGTGAGAGCCTATTAACAGACACTGCTGTAACCTTAAACTAGTATTTGTTCCTTAAAGAGAAAGACCAGGGTGGTGGGTGTAGTTGCAGAGGTCAATGTTAATAGAAACCAAGGGTTCTTAACTTGGTGCCTAGGACTTCAGGGCATGGAGACAAAAAAAAAAAAAAAAAATCCTAGGGAGGCAAAATAGTTTGTGTTGTAACGAGGGGAGAAGGACCATTTTCCTGGGTTAAGAGTTCATACATTTGATGGATTCTTAGAGGAGTCCATGACCCCAAAAGATAAACAGCTTACATAGATGATCCATTAGGATAATTTAAGCAAAATCTCTCTCCCTCTCTCTCTTACACCATTTCAGTGTCATTTTATGGTGTTTTTCAATTTGTGAAACACATTGCTTTTCTTATTCGTTTCTTACTACCATGAGGGGGGTGAAGCACGGATCACTCCTGAATCTCATGTAATCCATGTGTTTATCCTCCATAAACCCACCAATCTGAGGATACGAATGAGGTCACTTTCCCATTAATACCTGCATCTCATTAGTTCCCAACTCATACCTGCTCACCCAGAAATCTCAGTTCTTCCCAAAGCCTACCCACAAGTGTCTGTGGGGATTTCCAAGGAGTCAGGCACATGGCCATATACACCACTTGCCATGTGGATCTGGGTCTCTCTGCTCCAACAAAGGTGCACATCCTGCCCATTCACTCCAACCTCTAAAGTCCTTGTACCCACAGGGCTGTGGCAGTTCTTGTACATTTCCTCATGTAGGAAGGAGAATGTTTCCTTCCTCTCTGTCAACTTCACTTGAGGACTCTCTCTCTCTAGCTAGCAGGTTGCGTGCGTCCTGGCATTGGAGAATTGAGTGAAACAACTGTTGTAATCTGCACATTTCCCTTTATTCTGTCAGTGTGGCCATGTTGGAAGGCAGGGGTTGTTAACACTGTATAACCTTGACCTTCTTCCAACCTGTAGTGCCTGTTTCTGGGACTCTCTGCAAGGCTCCTTTTGCCCTGTGGGATTTCTCTGCTGGCTCCACCATCTACCCCTGCAGCTAGAGTCCATTGGACATATGCCTTGCTATGTAAATCCGGTTGCGGTCAGGGTTTAAAACTCTCACCCTCCAGAAGCCTCCTCAATTCTTACGGAAATCAATTCATAAAAATAAATACCAGGGATAGAATATGTCGCCCACTTCAACCTAAGTAGAGATGGAATATCGTAGTGCATAAGATGTGAGCTGTGGAGCCAAATTGCCGGTGTTCATATGCTATGCACCTAAGCAAATTATTTAAACCCTCTGGGCTTCAGTTCCCTCATCTGTAAAATGGGGATGTTAATAACAGTATCTACCTCATTGGGATGTTGAAAGTTTAAAAAAACACTAATCCAATGGTAAATGTTTTCTACATTAACAAACCCCAGGGCATATAATCAAAGGAAATTGAAGAAATTGAAGTCTCAGAGAGACCAAGTGGCTTATCCATAGGCACATCAGTTTGGAAGTAGCGTAGAGAAGTTGTTCATCAGCTAGCCAATACATATTTATTGTGAATCTTCATGTGCCAGGGTTGGTTCTCGCTGCTGAGATAGTGTGAATGAAGACAAGTGAGCTCCCTGGGCTAGACAGCATAGCTCAACTTCTGAACCCTACTCCAGTAGGTTCTTCCCAAGACAGGGGTCATTTTTTTTTTTTTTTGGAGAAAGCCAGATAACTCTTTACTTCAGTGAAATCTGAGGGAATATATACAACAGATGAAAACGGAACTGCTCCTGTAGAAGGGTGAACACAGCCTCTCTGCCACCTGGACCACAGCCCTGGGGGCATCTGGAGGAAGCCAGATGAAACACTGCCCTGTAGCACACCTTGACAGGGCCTGGCCTGATGGCCTCTGGACCCTGTAGATCTAGCTTGTCCAACGGGCCACAGGCAACCCAACACAAATCCGTGAACTTTCTTAAAACATTAGGCAATTTTTTTGCAATATTTTTTTTAGCTCACCAGCTATCATTTCTGTTAGTGTATTTTATGTGGGCCCAAGATAATTAATTCTTCTTTCAATGTGGCCCAGGGAACCCAAAAGGTTGGACACCTTTGCTGTAGTTAAATTCCCAAGTTATTTATACATCATAAGTTTGGGAAAGATATCATTTATGGATATCATTTAATTTTAATGTATTCATGAAAATTTGAGCCACCACTATTAAAAATTTGAAATAATTTCTGTAGCTAAACAATGCAAATTTCTTAATCACCTACCATTAGTAGGCTATATATATATATATACACACACACACATATATATATATATATTTTTTTTTATTCTGACTGTATCTTCTAAAAGTAATCAATTGGTTTTAATTTTTCTCAAAGGTTCACATTCCCTTCTAAATTTAACAAAACAAACAAACAAACGAACAAAAAACAGCTCAGTCTACTCAGTCCAAAAGCAAAAGCAAGGAAAAAAAGAAAAGAAAGAAATCATGTTTTAGTGTTTCTGACAATTGTATAGTATGACTTACTCCCTGTATTACTTGAATACATTCTTGTCAATGTGTTACATCCTTTTATTTCTCACTGGGTATATAGTTTTGGGCTTGTTTCAGACCCTCCGATCATAAATGTCACATCTACATTTAAAAATGGAACTTCAAGTTTATGTTCTTGACTGGTGGCCTCCAAGTAGGGTCAAGACACAGCAGCCTTGCAAGACTTGATTAGTTCAAGGTAAGTCTCCGTGGCTGTGACTTTCCAAGGCATGGCTGGAGGACTTTGTTTGTGTACCGCCAGCATTTATTCAGCACTTAAGGTGTTCTTACCATGGCTTTTGACATAAAATATCACAGTTGATCTGGGTACCACTACTATGAACGTGTGCATATAAGGAAATAAGTATTGGAAAGATTAAAAACTCCATTGAAGTCTAGATTCAAATCCAGGTATCCTGACCCGAGCGTTTATGCTTGTTCTACTGAGCATACTTTCATGTCCTCTGAACATCTAGGATTCTTGGATGTTCTCAGATATACCTTCTCCCACAGCCTGGTTTGAAACTGTGTGCAGTCATTATATCATCACATATTTGCAAAAGACAACTTCTTTGTGAAGTTAGAGGGGCCACTGACATATTTTAAAATTATTTTGAAAACATAGTCATCTGAAAAAAGGCTTTTGGGTTGTGTTGAATAATATTCAGTATAAACTTGGTGTTACCAGGTTTTTGCTATCATATTTTCTCTATTTTTTTAAATAGTAACAACAAGGAGTTCAGTCAGTATATCTGTATATTGTATGTGTGAAGTTTCATAATAGGAATTTGTTCTTTGACATTATTGCTTTAAGATTTTTTTGGTAGAGAGCTGAAAACCTGTTTCTTAATTGTATTGGTATTTCTCTATGTATGGCCCTTCCTGGTATGTTCTTTAATTTTCCAAGTAGTTAAATTACTATAAGTAGATAAATTATATAAATTAGAAATGATTAAGAACCTAACTAAAAAATTCAAATGAACCAGATGGAACAGCTAACAGTTCATGATCTAACCAGATTCTATTATTATCACATAATGCCACATTCTTGTGTTGACAGAAGTCCAAATAACAGGAAATTTCTGGATCAGATGCAGCTGTTGTTTATGATGTTGTATTTGACTGACAAAAGTAAACTTATTTCTAAATTGTTGTTGCACAATTTGTTCCTGAGATTTAAAAAAAGTTTATGATCCTCTCTGCTAATTACTTCTACTGAGTGCTGGTCCGCATGTAGTTTCATAAAACTGGATTTTTTTTTTCCTATTGCACTTATAAAACATTTTTAGTTGCTGAAGGATACATCAATTTTAGATGCATTTTAAAGTGGATGCACCTGGTTGGATTGTGGATGCTTGTACTTCATTTGTTTGTGATGTGTGATTATGCATGAATTTAGTGTCAAGCTATGATGATTGATAGAGAACTGGGAGTAAATATATACTTGCTGTGACTGTAAACTTCTGCACTGTGCCAGAACGAAAAGGTAAAATACTGAAGATATTGGTTATCTTTGATATTGTTTTCATTGTTGTTGCTCCTCTTTAAAAAAGCCTCAGAAAGCAAAATAAAATGTAACCATTTTTGCATAGAAACAGCTCCATACAACTAACTGATAAGCGGATCTACGAGGTTAAAACAAAAGGCTTGAAAATTATTTAAAGCAAAAGCAAAACTATTCAATTGCACATAAGATTATGTGTTGGACTAACCATGGCTCAAAAAGAAAAATATCACTTTCCCAAAGTGAGATGAACTGAAATGAAATAACCAAGGCAGTTTCCCCCAGAGCTTAAGCACATGATAGAAAAAGGCTGAAAGTTTGAGTCAATGTCTAGAGCCATAGAGAACGTTTCAGCACAGTTACATTGCTGGATAACTTTGTATTAGAAAAGCGGATAAAGATCCTAGGGAAATCACAGTAAATCCGCTTATACCTGTATGGAACTGTAGCTGCCGAGGTGTGAGATCAGTTGGCAGTACTATTTGATAGAGCGCCTTTCCCCGGCATCCCACAGGTTTAGCTCTTTCATTTCGACCATCTTGTCAGAGAGCACTGATCCCTCAGTTTGAATTTTTCACTCCAGGTCAAGATGAAGGTAGAACAGAGGCTACACAGGGCAGGAACCTAGTGGACCAAAGGAGGTGATTACAACAGGGAAGCAGAGTATTCCTTGATTTCAACCCAGAATAACAGTGAAGGCACCACTGCAAGCATGTTGCAGGCAGAGCTAGGCTTCCTTCAGCATCCTGCCCACCTTTTGCTGTGCATTGTGTTTTATTTGACTTTGCTTAAGCCACTCTTTATAAGCAGCACTGTCAGTAATCCACAATCCCCGGGAAGCAGGATTTCTAACTAGATCATCAGTATCCTTGAAGGTGTTATTCTAGCCTCTCTTCCTTTTTCTCAATTAGACGGTGAGGGGGTTTTAATTGTCTTTCACCATAAATCTCCACTGTAATAGTGCTTTACAGTATGCCTCCTCCTAGCAACCCAGGGATATTCATATTATTTATTATTCCATTTTTCAAGTGAGGCAACTGAGCACAGAGGTGAATGCCATAGGTAGTAAATGGGAGAACGCCTGACTTTTGAGTTTAATGTTCTCTGCCCAGGGCTTGGCCTGCTGTTATTGCCTCTGAAATTTGAAACAGAGGAGTTATTTGAATGACAGAAGCCATTACTTCTTGTGTACAATATCTTCCTTGTGGTCTATAAGGGCTCCTAGAACAGGCTACAGGATTTATGATACAGTTTCTGTATTGCCGGCAATTGCTATCTATATCCTGTGACATTTTTTATGTGCTAGTAACTGTTGGAGAATATTTAATAGGTGCAAAGTGAGATGCCTGGAGACTTTGATTTCATATTTACTAGAGGGAGTGTTTTGCTCCCCCAAAGCAGAACTAAGGTCCTTAACTCTATCAGAAACATTCTAAATGTTGGATTTGAAATTTAGGTTTCAAAAACTTTATTAATCTATGGTATATTTCTTCAAATCCTTAAGTAACTGCATTTGTTTCTTTTGGAGTTCAATTTTTGTTTTTATTCACCTTCTTTTCATTTCCTTCTGAATCTTGAACTTGGGAACCTCCACCAAATCTCCCTAACATTTTTTAGTGTTATACATTTAAATATGTGCCCCCATTTTATTACCTAAGTACAACTTAGAGACTGACTGGCATAGTCTTTAGAATGTTGTCTAATTTCTTTTATTATACATTATCTGGCTTCATTAAAAAATTTGATATTTACAGGGAGCCAAACTATATCCTTTTAAACCCCAAACTAAAAATCAACTAGACCTTTTAAGCATTTTATCTAGAAACATTTACAAAAATGTTCTTACTTCGAAAAAACCAAACAAAAATAAAACAACTTCTTATTCACTTAAAAAAAAAAATGTGTTAAGGAAACTCTAAAAAATGACTCCATTATTATTAGTTATGCCACTTTTTAAGCTGAGTTCTAATGTAATGGTGCCCAGTGGGATGGTTGGCCCCACACTAAAGGACCTCCCATGGGTCTGTATTAGTGAGAGAAGTGAGGGAGGTATGGGAGGGAGGGAAGAAAGAAAGGATGGGGAGGAGTATATATATAGAGAGAGATTGATTTGATTCATGTGATAGTGGAGGCTTGGCTAGTTCAAACTCTGTAGGGTAGGCTGGCAGGCAGAAGACCCAGGGCCAGGAAGGAGTTACAGTTCAAGTCCAAAGGCAGACTGGCAGAATTCCCTCTTCTTCCTGGGAGGTCAGTCTTTTTCTATTAGGGCTTTCAGCTGATGAAGCCCACTGCCACATCGTGAACAGAATCTGCTTTACTCAACCTCTACTGACTTAAATGTTAATCTCATCTAAAAATATCTTCAGGGAAATGTTTGAAATCTAGAACAATGTTTGACTAAGTATCTGGGTACTGTGGCCTAGCCAAGTTGACACATAAAGTTAACCATCACAGTTTCTATGTCTGTTCTTAGTTTTCCTGCTTCTTCCTTTATGGTCAAGCTGTCATTTGACATTTCTTGCAACTGCAAATGTAAATTTTCTGAACACCATATTCCACACCTTCTAATTCCTTGTGTTGTATGCTAAGAAACTAGAACACCCAGTTTATTGAAATACCTTGTAAAGTAAGAGACTCAGCGTAAAGGTAAGAAGTACTCACTCTCCAAAGAAAGTACCTGAGCTTTAGTAAATTATGTTGTTTTTCACTCCTTGATGGTTTTTGACTGTTGGTTCTCAATTGTAGTTGAGCTAGCAACCTCTGTGATTAGAAACTCAGCCCACTTTTCATAACAGCCCCATTTCCTGCTTTGAGAAACCTCTCAAGGACTTCTCATCATAGACTCTGAAGAAACTGATGCAGACAACACAACTATGGTGGATTTAGGTCTCAATGCCTGTTGTAGGAAATGTTTCAAAGGGACACTGTGAACACCTGAATCATCCTTACAGGACAGTGGATTGTGTATCCCATATTCATGCACCACATGGTTCTTTCCACAGATGGGGTGATCAACATGAGCATTCCTATTGTACTGCCTGTCTCTGCGGATGATAAAGCGCGGCTGGAAGGGTGCAGCAAGTTTGTCCTGACACATGGAGGACGGAGGGTGGCTATCTTACAAGACCCTGAGTTCTATGAACATAGAAAAGAAGAACGTTGTTCCCGTGTGTGGGGAACAATGTGTGCAAAACACCCCCATATCAAAGTAAGATGCAAAATCTTTGAAAGGCTTTCTTGATTTCTTTCAACTTAGGACACAAATAATTCTTTTTCATTCCTTCACAAAGAACTTAGAAAAACTTGGGTTAGATGAAAGGGTGCATGTATAAGGGACACTTTGCAGGCTTTGGCTCAGAAGATCTTTTTAGAAAGGGGCCAAGAAATGTCTTTGAGAGCTGGTCTAAACGATCTCTTGTGTCCTTGTATTCTGTGATATATGAGTCCCTCAGCTAATTGGGGAACAATTGGACCAAGTAGATAATTTAGTCTAGCATCAAGAGTAGATGTAGCTATGCACAAAACCACAGCCAGACCTTGCAACCCTGTCCTTCTTGAAAATTCACAATGGAATTAAGTCATTTTCTTCATGGGTCCAACCAACCACTAAAAAAGGACTCATGTTCTGTGGCTGGGGATAGGGTGGGTCAGTGACATCCTTTCAGTAAACAATGATCAGTACAGATAGTGGCATAGTTTCCAGAGGGAGGATACCACATTTTCATCAGTGGATATTTTTTAGGTTGAAAAATATGTTCATCTGATAAGGATTATTTCAAGTCTATCCTGCCCAAGGGCAAAACAGTCTAAAAGTCCTCAGATTCCTTCACAGTATCTAATTGTTTGGGGGATGGGGTGGGAATGGAGCTATTATGTAATTGCTAATGTGGTTCATTTCCAATAAAGAAAAATATATGAAACTGAATGCGAAACCTATCCCTCATCCAATATTAGAGTATTAGGGCTGAAATTAAAAAAAGACATGGTCTGCTGATTTGACTTGTCAAATTCCCTAGGTGGGATAACTAATTTTCATAAAGTTCATAGGAATAGAGAGCAATTTGAGGCCCAGGAGTCTCTAAAAAGCACACCCTCTCCCTGGGCCTCAGTTTTATTTACAAAAGGAGGGGGCTGGACTCAAAATAATTCCAAGAGCTTTTAGCCTTGAGACCTGGTAAAATGAACATTAAAATAAACCTGTCCCAATCTGTTGGGCAAACTTATGTTTTATTTTTCCCAGTTGTGAAATGTTGCAAGGTAGGAATGTTTTTTTTCAAGGCTGCTGGTGGCAGCCTCTGATACAAGAGGTCAATTGGCAGCAAAGCATCTTTTCATTTATTGGACCCAACTATTGACCCTGCAGATAAGCATCTTTAATCATAAAGCCCATCTAGCTCAAAGCCATCTGAACAGTTTCTCTCCAACAAGTTTGACTGAGTGTCCTTGAAATTGCTGGACATTGACTGAGAGCTATTGAGAAATTGTGTTCTGGGCCTTAATCATGCCTGCTTCATTCCTTTCCTGATCATAATCATGTAGTTTGGGATCATATCTTTATTAAGTGACCTAAGTAAGTTGCTTCTCATCATGCTAGCTCAGATATTTCCACTTTTTGGCCCTAACAACTACATAAAAATGTTTAGCACTAAAAGGAAACAAAGCCTAAGGAAGCTCTTAATTATTTATTTTTATCTTGTCTTACATGTCCTGGCAGTTGGAGCTCAGAATTTTTCAGAAGCCAGGGATATTGGTGGTGTGATGTGTGGCTCTGACAACAGAGTCAGTGACTCTGTCTGTTTTAGGTTATTAGAATTGAAGGTCTTCAACTATAAACATTCCCAGTGAGGTAGTGAATGGTGAGAAATAGGCCATAAATACCCAGAGATAAAGAACCACTCACCCTGTATACATGATACTTGGACTGTTAAAGGTACTTTTAGCAGACACACAAAACATGGGTTTTATTGGGAAAGAAACTGCATTATGCTGTTTTTGAAGATTTATTGTATTGTTTGAGAGAAGATGAAAGAGAGAGAGAGAGAGGTGTGTGTGTGGCGGGGGGGGAGGGGGGGGCGAGCACGGGGCAGAGCTGTCTCCACAGTCATACGTCACTAGCTGTGACATGGTTTCTGCGGGCACGTGGAGTGGGAACCAAACCAGGGGCCTCCTACATGGGAGGAGAAAACTCCTACCATTGTGCCATTCCAACCGTCACCAGTTTTGCCGCAGCTCAGCATATACGGTAGGCCCGCCTGCATGGGCTGGGGCTGGGACCGGGACCCAATCCCTGGATCTCGTGGCTGCAAGGCAAGTGCCAACCTGCTGAGCTATCCCGGCATCCCCACATTATATTGTTTTTAAAGCACCTTGAAATTCACAGTAATACTTAAACATTTTTTTAGAACTCCAAACCTTCCAAAACTAATTTGTTCCAAAGATAATAAGGGCCTTCTTGTATTTCCATGTGGCACTGTGAGTGATATTTGTATGCAAAATGGCCAGAATCACCAAGGAAATGGTCTGCCTCTACTGCATAGCTCTGCACTGAAGTCACCTTGATCTTCCATTCAAGTCATCTTAGCCCTCTCTCTTGAGTCACTAATATGAAACCATGTGACATGATTGTTGATGAAATCATGAGAATAGGTGAAACCTGTAAAAATAATGCTTAGAGTAACCCTATTGGCTTTCATCCATGGCTCTCAAAGCTTTTCCAAATAGTAATTACTTCTCACAATGCTCTTGTGAAGTTGCTAAGAATCATTACTTCCATTTTATAGACATAGAAACCAAGAGAATGGAGTATGACTTCCTTTTAGCTCTGCAGTGAAGACCATATGGCCAATTAGATAAACAAAATTACCTGGGGGTCTTTTTTTTACAATTACCCATGACTGGATCCCACCCTCACAGATTTTAATTGTCTTGGGGTCAGTTCTGGGTGTTGGGGGTTTAAAGTTCTCTGTGATTCTAGCTCTGCTGGCCTCTATACATTAAATGGCAATAGCACACCCTTCCTCACCCCAGTCATGACAAATTTGTCTTTAGATATGTCACCAGGAGAGGCAAAACTGCCCACTCTTGAGAACCATGGCTCTATCTTAATCCGCCATTCCCTGAACTCCTATGGAAAGCAAGTCTTAAACCCCAGTATCCGGCTGTAACAGGGAATATATACCAGAGGCACGCCATCACCACCTTGGTCTTCTGACTGGGTGGTTGAAATCCATCAGCTCTCTCTCCCCTATTCTTGCCTTCCTCTCTTCTTTTGACATGTCAGGTGTCCAGCCACGTTGTCCTTAGACAGTGCGAAAGGAAGGAGTGTGAAACCACTATTTGATTGAGGAATGACTTTCTACATTTGTCTTTTCAATGGCTGAAGAGATGCCTCCTCTAAGTTGTAACCGATTGCACTGCAGTATCTATCATATGGAATATATTTAAGGTTATAGAAAAACAAAGGTGGTTATATGTTTTTGTAGGTTTACTGAGATATAATTGACATATAACATTAGGTAAGTTTAAGGTGTACAACATAAAAAACTATGGTTAGATGCCACAAAGTAGGTGGCAATGCCTTAACTATGTGTGTTGTCAGGCCATCCTTGTTAAGCAGAGTGCCAGCCTTTTCTTTTCATCCAAAATAAGCATGGTTTTCTTTTTCATTATTTTGACCATCCTTCACACCAGTCTCATACCTAAATTTGTGGATCCTAGGGTAGGAATACAAGCTGAAGCCCACATACCATCTTTAAAAGTTACATATCTATTAAACTTACGTGTTTCCTAGCTTTCTACTTTGATAAATATACCTTGATAACAACCTAGAAGGACAGTTGTAAATTCAGACATCTTGGTTCTACATCACAATGTGGTAAAGTGTGGAGAATGGGTTCTTGGCCTGAAGCCAACTCCTCCCCCTCCCTTTCTATGCTGCCCTTGTCCCTCTGGGTCAGTTTTAATTTTCAATATGGAAAATGATAGGTATAACCCACATCAACAAAAGCTCTTTGAGGGTTCTCAATCATTTTTAAGAGTATAAAGGGGTTAAGAGACAAAGAAGTTTGATAAATACCATGACAGAAATGCTGAAGAACTGAAGGCAGTTCTTCAATAGTAACCCAAAATTGGTCCATGAAGAGGAAAATTTTCAGATCAGTAGAAATCAAATACCAATCACTAACAACTTTACTCTCTTTCTAGATGGTGATGGAAAGTGGGGATTGGCTGGTCGGTGGAGACCTTCAGGTACTTGAAAGAATAAGGTGGAATGATGGGTTGGACCAATACCGCCTGACACCTCTGGAGCTCAAACAGAAATGTAAAGAAATGAATGCTGGTATGTAGGCTGGTGCTAATGAATTTGTTAATAATCCTCACCACCCTCTGATTACAGAGTTAAGGATTTCAAGAACAGAATGTTTATGGTTTGAAAAGGCTAGAAACACCTATTGATATGGAAACAGTGTATAAAGTTAAACTACATCCATATACTGGAACTTCTGTGTCAGTTAAAAATATTCACTGACACAGAAAGAAACCCAAAGTATATTTATTAAGTCTAAAAGCAAACTGCAGAACAATATGTATAACATAATTCTGGAAAACAAAAGAATTGTTTTTAAAGCCCTAACCTATTTATATGTATAGAAGTGTCTCTGGTGACAGCAGCTCCGTCTTGGGGGTGGGGTTGGGCCAAGGGGTAGGGAAAATTTCCACTTTACATATTATGAAAAAGAGAGGAAAAGTAGTGATAGGATTATGGGTGATTTTTATATTCTATTTTGGGATTTGTTGTATTTCCCAAGTTTTCCATAATGGATATATGTTATTTCATAACCAGAAAAAAAAATTAAAACCCCTCACAATGTGGAGTAGTTCTTTAATGTGAAGAATAAACTTTAAACTATTTTTAAAGTTTATTCAACACATATTCATTGATCCTGCACTGTGTGCCTGGGCTTCTGTGAGGGTCCCTTACGAGGACAGGTGGATACTCCCAGACTTTGACCTTCCATCACACTGTGTGTGAGGGTAGGTGGGTGGCTGGGTTGGACATGTGCAGTAGAGAACCGGCATGGCTGGCTGTGACCAAAAACAGATTTGAATGTTACCACTGTTCTGGTTTCATTCATATGTTTCCAACACCTCGGAAAAACCAGCCCAGTGTCCCTGGGCCCCTCACAGAAACTCCTCTGACACGCCAAGTCCCTTGTGGGTATAGGAGCTGTTAGTCTTAGCAGCTTGATTTGTCCCGAGGGCCAATAGGAGCCTCCTCCTTTAGTGTGGCTGTGAGCTCCCTGAGGGCAGGGTGGTGGTCCAGTCCCTGCAACTTGCATATGCCTGGGATTCAGTGAGTGCTCTATAACTGCCTGGTGACAGACACCTCATGCCTCTTCTCTGAAGGCTCTGCATGAGGGCCCACTGTGGGCTGCCTCTGCAACACACCTGGGTCCTTCCCTCCCCATTGGATCCATCTTTTCCATGAGTCTTCAGTGTCTGTCTGCCAGCCAAGGCAGAAGGTAGTGTTTCAGGCTAAAGGACTATAAACTTCTAGAAGGGGCTTCTTAGGATCATCACACCCCCAAGGCTACAAAAGAAAGATGGGTCCCTCTTGGGTCCTGTGACAGGCAGCCACTCAGAGGGAGTGATGGTATAGACTTCCAGTCTGGCAGAGAAAAGGGACTGGTCCTGTCCTTGATTTGGGGGCTGTACCCTGAGATGTGAAGTCCGGAGGCCAATGTTGTAGCACCCACCTCTGCCAAGTCCATTTCTGGTAAAATATCTTTGCATGGGCCTCAGAAAATATTATTTACTCCCTTGGGAAAGTGATACTGGAGCAAGGTACCAGAGGAGTGATGAATGTGGCACCCACCTGAGCCCCGGTTTGCAGGAAAGCTCCTGGCAACTAACATTTTCATTTCTGAGTTAGGCCCTCCCTCTAGGGCTTCCTGCCTCTGCGTCCTGTCCCCATCTAAGCACTCTAGCACTGGTCGGTGCCTTTGGAGTAGCACCCTTAATGACCCAGGTAGATTCTCCAGCTGAACATCAGAAGCAAGTGGATACATGACTGCCCTGATCAATAAGTATAGCTGCATCTTTCCTTTCTGCTCTTGCAGACAAGTGACACTACAGTTCTTTGACCTTGGCCTTTGTTTTCCGTTCCCAGACGCAGTGTTTGCCTTCCAGCTACGCAATCCTGTGCACAACGGCCATGCTCTGTTGATGCAGGACACCCGCCGCCGGCTCCTGGAGAGGGGCTACAAGCATCCAGTGCTGCTGCTTCACCCTCTGGGGGGCTGGACCAAGGACGACGATGTGCCCCTAGACTGGCGGATGAGGCAGCACGCAGCAGTGCTTGAGGAAGGGGTGCTGGATCCCAGGTCAACCATCGTGGCTGTCTTCCCCTCTCCCATGTTGTATGCTGGCCCCACAGAGGTGAGCAGTTCCCTGGGAGGGGCTACGCGACTCTGAAGTGTAGGCTCACACTTGACGTAGAAGAGCAAAGGTGTCTCTGGGATCCTTCTTTGACAAGAGCAGATTCTGAAGTCTAGTTTCTCTTCTTCATCATTTGTTTCCACTCAGTGCTTATAAAAATGCTACAGATGTCAAATCAAGCCTGTTATATACTGCTTTTGAGAATATGGAAATTGGAATGTGAATGAGGTAGATAATGCAACTCAGCTTGGGTTATAGGGCAAGTTGTATGGAACCCAATATTCAGTTTCTAAAGTTCCAATTACTTTAAGCGATTCTCCATGCTCTGTGAGCTACATTAGAAGCTCATGGAGAGCATGCCTTTAAAAGCTTTATGTCTCCCTTTCATCACATAGTGAGCCTATCAGAGACTTGCTTTGTCCTACTGCTCCACCAGGGTAGTGGATTTAAACAAGTTTGCTGGAAGTATGAAGAACTGAAAGGGTCTCAACCCTTTGGAATGCCCCAAGCTGAGTTTACAATTCTCTTCAACCAGATCAAAGTTCCAGGCCCCTAGCTCTCCTCTCTGTCCTCTGTACTTCTATCTGAGCTTTAAAGAGGATGAGATTCATTTTGAAATCCCAATGCTGTGTTAAATTGGAATTGATGTCTGGCTATGAAAGGTTATTAGCTCATTACTGGCAGCCAGATAAGTGATACTGGAGCTTATAATTTCCTTTAAGCTATGATTTATTCTGCACAGGGAGGAACTGAAAAGTGTTACAGTTCTATAGAACAGTAAGATCTGATTGTTCCTGGTCTGCTAGCCTGTTTGGAGATTAGGAAATAGAGGGCCTGGCAGAAGTAATACCCCTTTTTTATGTGAACTGGTAGTTTATACCAAATTCTTTATTACAAAATTCTGTATTGTAACAATATCATATTCAAGGGCATTATACTTCTTTAGAAAGGGTGTTACTTCTGCAGGACCCTGTATAACCTCAGGTTCTAAGAGGGGAGATTCTTACCTTTAAAGCTCCTGTCTGACCCAGCATAACCAAGAAAAGAGCTTGGAGTCTTAGACACCTCCCTGACTGTCTTACAATTATTAGTTGACCCATATCACTGAGTTACTTTTAAAGCAGAGTAGAGGTATCTCCATAAACAGGGACCCATAGAACTGTCCAGGGATGATGCGCATGTCCTTTATGTGATGTTTCCTAGGTCCAATGGCACTGCAGGTCCCGGATGATTGCAGGAGCCAATTTCTACATTGTGGGCCGGGACCCTGCAGGAATGCCCCACCCTGAGACCAAGAAAGACCTGTATGAACCCACTCACGGGGGAAAGGTCTTGAGCATGGCCCCTGGCCTCACTTCTGTGGAAATCATTCCATTCCGAGTAGCTGCTTACAACAAAGCCAAAAAAGCCATGGACTTCTATGATCCAGAAAGGTAGGTTATCAGGAAAATACTCTAATCAACGTGTGTTCCCCAAAGCTATAGTACAGCCCCTCACACATAGAACAACAGTCCATACTTTTTACATACACTCATTCCCTGAGCGTAAGCCTAGTGCCTGATACAGTAAGTGAAAGGAACTGAACACAGAAGAAGATTTTAATGAGTGTTTATAGCACACACCATGCTCAGAGCTCGCATTAAGGAAGGGCAACAGAAGCTTCCTATGAACAGATTAGGTAGTCCACAGTATATACCAAATGAAGAGCTGCCATTATTTTCCCTTCCGCAAGTTCTTTTACTGAAGATTTAGCAAGTTGCCATTTTAGAATATGCAGCATTTTACAGAAAATAATAATAATAATAATAATAATTATAATGTGGTCTAAGAATCTATAACTTACTCCAAGAATTCTTAAGGCAGATGTTATTTACCAACACACAATTCTTTGTTGCTACCCTATGACAGACACAACGAGTTTGACTTCATCTCAGGAACTCGTATGAGGAAGCTGGCCCGGGAAGGAGAAAATCCCCCAGATGGCTTCATGGCCCCCAAAGCGTGGAAAGTCCTAACAGATTATTACAGGTCCCTGGAAAAGAACAACTAAATGTCCTTGGCTCCAGAGTTTCTTTCTCAAGTGCTCTCTGATTCTCTTTTCTATTTTTGTGATCAGACGTTTGTATCCAATTGTTTCTCAATGACTTGATTTTAGAGTTTTATAATGAGGCAAAAATTTAAAGTTAACTTCTATAGATACATAAAACAGTCAGGCTGAAGTTCAAATCTTAGCAGGTAAAAGCAATAGTGTTATTATTTCAGAATGAAATTAAAGAGTGTCCCAAAATTCATGCAAGATTTGAATTTTGCGTCATTTGTGCGGTAAAGTGTTGCCAACGAAAAAAAAAGCGTGACAGCTGACAGGTCAGGGTTATTAGAAATGGAGCACTACACGAAAGAACAATGCGTTTTCATTGTTGAGCAATGAAAATATACAATTTTTAATTATAAACCTGTGTTTTCTATCAAAATTACTTCTTGCGTGAATTTGGGGACACCCTTTAGTTGTATTCTATACTGCATCTGAGCAGGTAGGTCCCAGATTTCTTAAAGCTTGACCATGTGTCTAGCTTACTTGCCAAAAAGTAAAGAGCATTTCTCAGCATAAGTCTTGCCAATGTGCAACTCTCCCAATGTCATATTCCAGTAGTAAAATAAACCAGAAGAGCAGCCTCTTCTATACAACTGGGGAAAAAACAAGAGTTCTCACCCTGAGTGAGATGGCTCATGTCAAGATTCTTCCTGACATATTGCCTCATGCCTATATAGAGCCTTACTGCCCACTCTCTTCCATGCCCAAGTTATGACCTGACTGGAGAAACCAAAGGTGTGAAGATGTGAATTTAATCTCAGACATCTATGTAGCCTACTTCTGCCACCAAAGTTATATTGTCAAATAAGAGAAGTTTTAATGCACTTCTGTGAGTAATACAACTCTAATTAAACAGTGACTTTTAATTAAATAGCATAGAATGCTTTGATGAAAGGTTTGCACCCAGGGCTCCAACAATCTGGCAATGTTGTGGAAAGTGACTTTTTTTCCTTTTGCCATGGTCACTGTGTCCTATGAAGAAGCTTTGCCTGTGGACCACAGTAGCATTGGCTGTAATCAAAACCTATTTATACCATCAGACTAGTGAGCTGCTAGAACTGGAAAAGACCACAGAAAACAGCAAATCCAACCCTTTCACCTGACAGGTGACCACAATAAGATGATGCACAAGCACACGCTTTGTGAGCCGCTGTGCACTGCAATTAAAACCCCACACTGACACGATTAGGAAGTACTGGTGGCACTGAACGAGCACCCAGGACATATGACTCCCAGTCTGGTGCTCTATCTACATCGTACAACACAGGAGCTGGGTCTGATTCCCCCAAATGCCGAGTGAAACTCCTTGGACAGAGGGCGCTTACAAAGCAGTGTTCGTGGATACTGAAAGGGTCCACTTTTCTAAACCCAGATGATTTTATTGCAGTTGAAAAAAAAAACTTTTCCCAAAGACTCATGCTGTTCTGAGACACTCAACCCCTGATGGCTTTACTACCTGCGAGACAATCTTTTGTACTTTATGCATAATTCCTTGTGCTAAGGCATATATGAAGAAACAGTACCTTTTGTACATAGGTCTCTCTGGAAGGGACTTAAACTGGAAAGAGAAAACTGTGATTTTTAAAATACTCTGTTTTTATTTTAATGCTAATCTTAGCTCATGAAAGTTCTTTTGAGAATAAATAATATACAATGGCCACAGCAAAGTATAATTGTCTTTAATAGTATAGTGCCTAGATTAATTTGATCAGAGGTACTTACTACCTTTTTTAAAAACTGCATATTTATTGAAAATATGAGACAGGAAGTAGTGCCTTAACCAATATATTTTGTGATTTTTAAAAATCTATTTAAAATTGCTCTTCTGCTCTAGTAGTACCACACAAATGACTATTTGTATGTGTAACTGATGCTTGTTCTTATTTTAATAAATTTCTCAAAATGAAGGCCGACTCTTTCCTGACTATAACACTGGGTGTGGGTTGACTGACTGCTGAGGGCTTTGTGACGTCTTGTAATTGGAGAGAAACAGCAGTAACTTTTTCAGACCATAATTAAGAGGTTGCTTGCCCATATTCATGTTGTTTTAGAAACTATGTTCTATATGCGAATGACACATGGTCTCAGTAAAGTACTACAGTGATATTTTTAGAGGTGACTGGGTTCCTCAGGGACCTCGCCCCCAATTTCATTGCATGAGAATCTGACCCATCTTTTTTTCCCCTTACTTGACCCTCTTTTCTCAAAGTTCCCCAAAAGAATGTAACCAGCAGGTTTGGAAGCAGGTTTTTTTGTTTGTTTTTTTAATTCAAAGGTAAAGTTCAGCTCAGCACAGGTTGAAATAATAAAGGACTATTTCATGTAAATAACTCTAATCTTGATCTGGTATTTTAGACTAGTTAAAAGATTGGCTTCTATAAGTGTATTCACAAAGAACCTACTTTCATGAAAGAAATTAATTACCTCAACTACTACAGAGGTTATATCCCCCATCATATCCTCAAATCATAAAAGAATTACATAAAGTGCCAGATCGTTGGCTATTCACAGTAAACAAAAAGAAAAGCTTACAGTTCCAAGAGAGCCAAGGAAGTAAGTTTAACAAACAGAAACGCCAGCTACATGGAGTGTCTAGCTAATGGCATGCTTCGTAATTTGTACCTATTAAAACAAATCACTTACCAAGGCTGCTACCCATCAGTAACTAAGAAAGCTACCCAGTTTAGAAATCCTGATGATCGGGGTCAGTACTGCTAAGCGCTCTACAGCTATCAATGTGGCCACTGTTGTCAGTGTGCTGTTTAATGAAAAGTGCATCTATTTCAGCATTTCCATTACTGTATAGATAAGGAAATGGAGGCCCAGAATCAAAGATAATTGCCTAAGGACATGATAACCTACAGCTACATTCAATTCGTAGCTTCCAAAACATTTACATATGATTATTAAAATAATTCCAGAAGGTACATATTATAATTCCTATTTATAGATAGGGGAATAGAGATGCCTACAGCAGATTTTGCCCAAGGCAATACTTAAATACATATTATTAAAAGTTCCACAGCTGGGATTGAAAAGTATGAAGTTGAAAATGAACTTTACATGTCTTATACTAAATACCTGCACAATTTCTTCTGCTATAACACAGAAGGCTATGAAAGATCTTGACTCCCAAAGTAACAAGAATAATCCAGAGAAAATAAAAATAATACTTTACTATGGGGCTATCAAATAAACAGATGCAGAGTTCTTCATGAGCTTCCTTCCAGCGAGAAATAAGCCTTTCAGAGTTGAGCAGAGAACCTTGGTATTTATTTATTTATTTTTATATATCGGGGGTAGACACCTGAGTTTGGATGTAATAACATGAAGGAGTAGACCTGCCTAGACAGAGAAACTTTGCAGAGATGAGAATTCAGCCAACACTCAGACAATAGTGATTGAAACCTAGAAACACATTCAAAAACAGACTGCCAGGCTAGATAATCCCCCTTCCCTGGATTTTACAAAAAAAATATCAGGAGAGGGTCTGGAAATCTTGTGCATTTTCTTGGTGACTAGATTCCAGTACCCTGTCAGAACATATTCAGTTCTGACCACAAACATATAATCCTGCAACGCAAACCTCTCCCAGCTCAAATACTGACAAGATCAAAAGGCAGGTTCAGGGAAGCTGGGATGGCTCAGTGGGTTAAGTGCTCACTTTGCAACCCTGGGGACCGAGGATCGAACCCTGGCCTCAGCCCATGTGGACCCATATGCTGAACTGGGGAGTGCCCCCAATTCGGTTCTCACAGGGTAAGATCCCGGCTCAGTTCCTGCCCTGTGCAGCCCTGCGCCCACCTGTGGAATGAAACTGTGTGGAAAAACCAATGATGTGCAACTATGGAGACTGTTTTGGGCGTTCCCCCTTCTCTCTCTCTCTCCGTCAAAAACAATAAAAATAAATCTTAAAAAAAAAAAGAAAGAAAGCAGTTCATGGGAGGGTACGAAAAGGGTTGGGCTCAGCTTGGTCAATCTTATTAAAACTGCCCAGAGCTGGCTTAGACTCCAGAAGAAACGGGAATGATCAGCCCTTCACCCTGACTGCCTATCACAGGAAAGGGCTTGTACTCCCTGGAAGTAAAACAGAAACAAATGCTGTGCTTCAGTCTCCATGCTTCTTTTTTATACCCACTACCAGGAACAAAATAAATTACAAGTTAAAAAGTGATCACCTAGTTAAAGAGGTGGGCATGCCGAGTAGCACTCCATCATTAAGAGCTTTGGGACTGGACCAAGCAGGCCTAAGCCTTTGTACACAAGACTGTACTATACATTGCTCATAGTTTCAGCGTGCTGGCATGAGTTATAACACTGCCCTTCATTTAGCATGTGCTTATGGCTTCATGGGATTAGCTGGTTGTTTTTCATTCTCTGTGTATCCAGTCACCTTCCCCACAATACTCAATTTCCTTTGGATGAAATACAGCTCTCCTTTTGCATTTAGTCTCGATGAAACAGTAAATCCAGATACTTGCTTTCATACAACTTAAGCCAAAGGAGTTCCAGGAGGGTCATTCTTTCAAAGCTACAGGAGTGCTAAGGGTGACTTCTAACCCAGGTTTGCATACTCACAGGAATTTGAATCTTGAAAGGGATAATTTATAAATAGTTGGAAATACACTTAATACAGAAGAGGAATAAAAACAAGATTCTCAAGCAATTCCTGATTACCTTCTGGAGTTTTCCAAGTTTCTATACTAACTCCACTACTTTATTCCCTTTGATCTCATGAGCTCCCCATACTCTACAAATAAATTCTTTATTGCTTAGGTCAGCTAGTTACTCGCTTGTAAAGAACACTAAGTGGTATTCTCTACATTGCGGCCCAGTAGATGATGCTCATCTTCCTCAGACATGTCTGCAAAGGACTTTGTTTTACCAGATGATATATTATAATCCCCTATTTGAGTGTCCCTATTCTTAAATTTTCTGGAATCTAGCGAGGCATGCATCATGATGTTCCAAGTCCCAAGTTTTGCATGTCAGTAATTATTTTAATATGTTTGGATCTAGTTTTACAACTGAGCCGTCATGATTCATGTGTCCTTGATGTCCACACCAGCATTAACATTCACTGCAACTGTATTTCAAAGAACAAAGTGTTCTCAAGCAGATTTATAACTACATATTAGACAATCACAAATATATACTCCCAGTTCAGTTTTAGTAGTTTTAGTAATGAGACCTTCATGCACCGTTAGTGTTAATAGTGTAGAATTTGCATGGGTGTTACAGAGGATGTACTATTTTTATTTATTTCCACCGCTGATTTCTTTTATGTTTGATCTCATTTGCATCTGGTATCTGTGCTATACATCTTCTCAGTACAATTCCATGAAAATGATGTTTTAGAATTTTCACCAAACATGTAAAAGCTTTTAACTTTTGAGACAATTGGGAAAATCTACCTTTGATGACTAAAATGACAAATTTAATAATGAAAGCCCTCTACAGATTTCTGTGAGCTCTAAATGGAATGATTCTGTGGATTTGAGGATTCTAGTTGGTGCTGATGTCTTAGTTATGCAAGATATATGCTTAGCATTTCAGAATTCTATTCAATATTCTGATATTGACCTTAAGAGAAGTTAAAAAGATAACTCTAAAATACCTATTATCCAATTTATTTTCTTTATCCAGAAGAAAGTTATATTTGTCCAAACAACATGATTCCAGTAAAAAGAAAATTTTTACCAATGAGATGCTGCCATTCTTATAGGCACACCCAAGACTTTAGATATCCTCATGTAACACCAAACCAAGTAGTTATAGCTACTAATATTAGGTTATTATGGTCCATATAGAATACTTAGATAATCCCAAACCTGCTCTTGATAGCATGGAGGGTGGGTTCTGGCTCACCCTACAAGTGGGGGTTGAATAAAAAAAAAGGGAGAGAAATCATAAAGGAGATAATGAATTGACTCAAATAGTGAGGTACTATACTCTATAAAAAAAAGGCCTGTGGAAAATTGAGGCACACTAGATTTATCAGATGTCTTCCAACCATGAGGCTTTTAGAGAAACGTCACACAGGTAATCATTTCAATCTCACTCTTTTAAAGAATGTAGGTTTAGGGATCATAGTAGTGGTTTAAGCATGGAGAATGCTTAAAAGCTGAGCCTGGTTACCAGATATGTACATCAGTGTATAAAAGTAATAAAGTAATGTGACAGCTAACTTGAGCACTTTAACGGTGCCAGACTCTGTGCTGAGTGTCTTACATGTATATGCATCATTCCAACTGTCACTCCATTTTATCAATGAGAAACTGAAGCTCAAAGAAGTTAGGCAACTAGTTCAAGAACACAGTGAATTAGTGGGGAGCCTGGATTTACACTTTGGCCAAACTCTAGATCCAAAAATGAAATACCTTAGAACCTAACCTCAACTACATGTCTATTGTATTATAGTATTGTAATTGTACAACACAGGGAATATAGCCTAATGTAGTAACTTATGCAGCACAGGAAATATAACCAATTGTAGTAACTTGTGCAGCAGGGGTGTCCCATCTTTTGGCTTCCATGGGCCACATTTAAAGAATTGTTCTGGGGCACACATAAAATACACCAACACCAATGATAGCAGATGAACTAAAAAAAATTGTGAAAACATTTTATAAATGTTTTAAGTTTACAAATTTGTGCTGGGTCGAATTCAAAGCCATCCAGGGCCGCATGTGGCCCATGGGCTGCAGGTTGGACAAGCTTGTTGTACAGTGATAGATGGTTACTAGATTTATTGTGGTGATCAATTCCTAAGGTATGAAAATGATGAATAACTATTTTGTGCACTGAAACTCACATAATATTGCATGTTAACTATACTTTAATTAAATAAATAAACAATAATAAAGTTTTCTTAATTACTTTAAGGTACTAAGATGCCTAAATGAGTCATAATTACTGGGATTGGTGTATTTCTCTAACTTCATTTGATGATTAAAACCATGATAAACTTAATGACTATTACTATTGGATATTCTGAATTTAAGAAAAGATAAAAAGAAAGGACATGAGGAGGGATATATCTCCCCTTATTTTTGATAAATATACAATCAGATTAAAATTAAATGATTACTAAAATCCATACAAACAAAATAATAGTTAGATACTAATATGTATGCTATAAAAGTGTGAAAGCTACACAAGATAAAAATAGTCCAAAGGCAAGTTTTATAAACCAAAATTATATATAACTGAAAAAGACCAAGGCATAAGTAGAGAAAAATCAATTAAGAAGGACCTCTTTATTACACATTTATGAAACAATAGTATAATTATTAAAAATGGAGACAAAAGTTTTTGCTATTTTTTGTTTTGCATTCATTCAATTTTTCAATTATCTTAACAATTCTTCAAAATTTGCTTTATGTTATCCAAAGTGCTCTCCCACAACTTCTACTTCACTCACCATTCAAAGCACAACTGAAGAACTATTCAACAAGTTCTAGTGAGAGACCTATTATCAAAGAAATATATCCAATAACTCACAAATAAAGAAATAAAAACAAAAATATATAAAGCATAATTTAATCTTTCTGATGATTCAGAAGGTGCCTAACGGTTGTATTGTGCCATTTTCCTCACGTTGTGTGTTTAAGTGCCTATAAAGAACTCATAGGGACATTTTTGACAAATAAATGGTTACCTACATGTAGTATACATTGCATATAATGACTACAGATACAATATGGGAATTTTGAAGCGTATATTTGTACTAACTAGGGTATAATTTATTAATATGCTAAGAAAATTTTAAAAATTTTAGTTACAAAATGAGTACTTTTAGCACATTTAGTAACAGCTACTTGTTTCAAACTATCATTTCATTTTGGATGACCAAATTACAGATGACCATAATTAAACAACATATAACTTTAAAATAACATTAAGAAAAACAAGGTTACAAAAAATTGTGTTACATTAAATGAAGAAAGGAAAGGTCACATACATGTATTGAGTGGCACTGAGGGTTTTCAAAGCCATTCTTTTGAAAGGCTTTCAATCCACCTTTACATATATCAAGTAACAAAATGCCTCTAATTGGTGTATTTACAGGAATAGACGAGATCACTGTTAATTATGCAACTATCTGAAAACCATTCAATGTGGATCACTGAACAAGTATTTTTATGATTATCCTGACCACCTTAATAATTGAGCCACATGAAAGTATTTTCAGATGTGGTTGACTACAAGTATTCAACTGCAGAGAAACACTCAAAAAAAAAGCTGAAACAAATGACAACTGAAAATGGCTGAACCACTGTACCTTTTAGTACAATCTTCAATCTTAGTTTCACTATATACTATTTGGTACTCTGATTCAGCAGTTGGAATAAAAAAAATGTTTCCGTATTCAAACTTATCTACAGAATGCCAATATAAAATGTGTGAATATATACATTTAATACACATACACACGCGCGCACATGCGCACTTACATAGCTAGAAACCAGCACTTAACCACATCCTCATGTCTCACTAATGACTCAATGAATCATTTACTTTTAAGACCAGTTTAGATGGTATAAGGCTGCAACATATGGCTAAGAAGTCAAACACAAGCACCCACACATAGGCTGGATTAAATTGTTCCTCTTCATGATTTCTGACATGTAGTAATACCATTTATATAACAACTATACCTCAATAACTTAGAATTCAGAGTATAAAACCAGGGAAATTCAATTCCCTTGCTATTTAAAGAGCACTCCTATTCTATTTCCATTAGTGATAACAGGGCACAGCCAACCAGGTCACACTCACCTGTACAAATGACCTTTACCCTTAATCTAAACAAACATGTGTTAAAACATTCTGAAATGCTGCGTCCTTTGATTTCTTCATCTTTTCAATTGCTCGATGAAGGTCCTGTTGTTGCACAGGTCGAATTTCATCTTCATCATGGCTAAATTTCAAAGAAAAACAACATATATTCAAATAACTGTAGAATACATTTCCCAAAAATATTTTACCATGATTAAAAAACAAAATCTCTTTCCCATCCATGATCCAAAGATATTCAATTAAAAGCTTCATGTGAACTCTTTTACAAAGCATCTATGCATATACAAGTAACTCTTAAGTGATTTTTAAAAAGCACTGATTGCTAAGAAGTAGGAAGCTAAACTGGCTGGCTATAAGCATTGTAGTTGTAGTAACTAAAATACTTCATACTAAAACAATAAATAGAAAATATTACCATAAGGTAAATATTTTATATATAAAGGTGTCAGTTTACTGAAATGGGAATATAATTCCAATCAAGGAGTCAAATATTATTCCCATGAAAACTGGAATTAAAAAGTAGCATTCCTACATCATCTTGTACAGGTTTAGCTTTTGAAAAACTGAAAACAAAATTTTTTGCTATTAATAGAAACCAACAAATCTAAGTCCTTCCCACTTCAATAATAAGATAAAATCCAATATATTCTGTCTCCTTTGTAATTACATACACTTAGGAAAAAACATTTGGGGAAAAAGTTATGATCACCTAAGTCTATTAGTCAGATTTTTCATACTGAAATATAAAATTTTCAGAGCCTTGAGGACAAGCATAAAAACGTAACTTTCATTAATGCAATTTTATTTAAGCAAAATTTACTCATAAATTTTCTTTTATATTTTTCTTCTCCTCTTTATCTTACAAGAATAAAAACTTCTGGTAGATAGATTGCCTGCAAAGGTCAAGAGTATTCCCAATTTTAGCACTAGAGTAGTTGGCTGAATCATTCTGGCAACAAATAAATAAATGGAGTTGCCCTCTTCATGATGGGGTTCAAGGGACCACTGAAAATATGTCCAGACCTTGTGCAAAGTTAAGTTTAACAGGGTAGCTTTCTTGCAAACCTTTCTATACCAAGAGAAATGACTTTCAGTGAAGTCTGTTATGACATTGCACTGTAATTAAACACGTGAATATAACAGGCAAAACCAGGTCACTTGTAGCGAAAGCCCAGGAGGATGAAGAAGGGAGACTGGGAAACAAAGGGACAAGTGATAGAGAACTCATTCAACATAAGCCCTCAAAGTATACTGACTTGCTAAGTCACAGAAATTCTTCATTAAGAAGGTTGGTACTTTGAACAGGGGTTTAAAACTGCAATGTTTTATTGGTTCAGGGCAAACGACCTTTTGGAAAACTTCTTTAAGGAACATAGTACATTCATCAGGGCTGAGTTATTCCAGTTCACTAGTATCTTTGCTGGAATGAGTTTGGCACAAAATTGGTTTCTCAAGTTCATCATACTTTAAAACTGGTTTCAAGTAAAGTATGCTGCTGTGACAAATGTTTTGTTTATTAAATTCATTATTATTAACAAGCTGAAGTCTAGTCCTAAGCAAGGTTCTCCTATTTAAAATGAAATTTCTGGAAGACAAGGCACTCATTTCCTTATCAAATAAAAAAAAAACAACTTAAGGATTTAAGATGTAAAATCAATCTAGGAGTACTAGAGACCATTGTCTTCCTAGTAGAGATGGGGAAAACTGTTTCTGTCAGCTTTCTGTGACCAAGTCCATGGATTTTTCAGTAGAAATTTAGCTTTTATTTCTTCCTCTTTATTCTAGACCTTCCTCAAGACCACACCCCCCCACCTCCCCAAATTCATTTTCTGAATTCCCCTTTAGAAAAAGGCAATAAATAATGTTGGGGGAATATTAATTCCAATTTACCTTTTATTCCATAAGCAGAGTTGGTATTGTAAAGCAAAATAAAAGAAATTAACCTAAAAGCTCTAAAAGGGTGTGATAAATATTAGAGTTCAACTCTATATACACATACCTTTCTTCTGATGTAGAATTAACATATTCCCTAACACAGAGAAGGGCAGCATCTCGACACATCTCTTTTAGGTCACTTCCTGAAAACCCATCAGTTTCCTGGGCAACTTCTAGCAGGTCCACATGTCTATCCACCTTAAACAAATATACAACATGCTTAAAAAAAATGATATATCTGGGGAAGCCGGGATGGCTCAGCGGGTTAAGCGCTAGCTTTGAAGCCCTGGGGACCGAGGATCGAATCCCGGCCCCAGCCCGTGCAGACCCATATGCTGGACTGGGGTGTGCTTCCCGAATGTGGTGAGGCCTCCAGTTCAGTTCCAAAAAAAAAAAAAGATATATCTAAACATTCTTCTTAGAATTAAAGAATGTACAACATATTGGAGCAGCATAGAAGGAGAATCACCAAAAAATATTTTCAGTTTCTAAATGTTTTTTTCACCATGAAAACTTAAAATTTGAAATGTAATTTTCATTAACTGTCATTATGAGAAAAGCAGTGGAATAAGCCTCACTAGATACAACATGGAGTGATAGTGAAAAAGACATTCAAATAACGTTGGATTCACTTTGGTAGATTTTAAGTACCAAGTTAACACTTTTCTCTAATATACTAGTACCCAACATGCAGGCAAACAGCTGGTATATCAGTAAGTCCCAAGTCCATTACAAAACACATCTTCTACTGAAATACTCTAACATTAATGGTAACACAATGCTTTGGTATTCTAGTACCTCAACATGAATTTAGCACCTACATTCTTGCTTCTCAATGTAAGCTTATGTATAGTCAAGCCAATTAACTGACCATACAGGACACATAATAGACATGGGATAATATAATCATACCAAACTTATATGTAGATCGAGAAGAGAAAATGAGGGAGAAAAAAGTATACTTCTAATAATTACCATATATTAAATGATTCTTGTGTGTCATTCACTATGGTAAGCCCTTTACACGTATTCTCATTTAATCTTGTCAGGTAAGTATTTTCATTTTCATTTTCAGATAATAGTGAGACCAAGAAATAAACTGCCCAAGTTCCCAGCATTGCCAGAACCAGCAGTTGAACACAACATAGTAGAGGTCCTACTGTATTCCTCCCCACCCCCATTTAGCTAACTATTTATCTTAACATTTACTTTCTTCCATTGATTTGAAATGCCACCTTTATTAGTTACCAAATTCCCATTTGTTTTTGTGAAAGACCCAGTGTTTAAGTAAGAATAGCAACTTGACAAAAGGACAAGAGACTTGGAGATGAGAAGACATGGGGCCTACTGTCAGCTCCACAACTATGACTTCATATGACAGTTCTGATTCCTAAATGTGGGGGTTAAATAAATAGATACTACATATTCTTTGATAAAAAATGAACCCAGAAGGTAGGAGTAAAGCAAGCAGTGATAATAACCAAAGAAAGTGGTAAGCATATAGATAATTCTAAATACACTTTAATATATAAAGAGTAATAATAATTTAATTTGGGACAGAGAAACCACATAGAACTAAAATGCTAGACAATAAGAACATGCAATAGAGAGGGGACATCTACATTAAGGCATTCTAAACTTAAATTTACAGTACTGGAAAGAAGGCAGACATATTATTAACTTGGACTTTAGGTATATATGTCAAAAATTTTAAGGGTAAACACTATATTTTAAGGGTACCATTAAAAAAGAATGGATAACGTCCAAACCAGTAAAGGAGGAAAAAGGGATACAGAATACAAGAGAACACTAAAGAACACAGAGCAGGGGGTGCAGAATATGAAGAGAAAGTAATGAAAAAGTATAATACATAGAAAGCATTAAATTAAGAAAGAATGCAATGCATAGATAATGCAATGTAGAATTGTACATCTGGAACCTACGTAATTTTTACCAACCAATTTCACCACAATAAATTTAACAAAAAAAGAAAAAAGAAAAAAAAAGAATTCAAATTTATGAGTCATCAGAACAAATGCAAACAGACTAAACTAGGCTGGTTAAAGATTAAACTATAAAATAACAAAATGTAGTTATTTAAGGTTTATATAAGAGTCACACCCAGTAATAAAGAAAAATAAAACAGGCTTAGTGTTACATTTGAAATAAAAAATGTCTAAAGTTGAAAGTAAAAAAAGAGATATTGAAGGCAAATACTAACCAAAAGAAAGCTAACATACTTCTATTTACATCAGATTAATAGATTCATTTTTTTTTTTTTACATGAAATATCTGGAATAGAAATCATTACATAATGATAAAAATAATTCACCAGAAAAGAAAAATAATTGTACACTGGTATACATTTAATAACATGGTCTCAAAATATGCACAGCAAAATTAACAAAATTTCACTGGGAAATAGACAAGTCCACAATAATACTGGGAGATGTAATCTTATGTTTCATATACTGATATATCAAACAATAAGTTACTAGGGCTAGTTTTAGTTAGCACCCGTGAATTAATAATGTATACATATAAAACCCAATGAACTACTTATAGTAATCTTGGATAATTTGGATATTAGTCCTTTGTTGGTTATAAGATTACAAATGTTTTCCCAGTTGGCTTGTTCTTTCACTTTGTTCATGTTATCCTGTCATACCTCTGGAATCATTAAGTCTGATCATAGAGTCAGACTTGTCTATTTCTCTTTCCCTTGTAGTTCATACTTTTTTGTGTCTGAGGAACTCTTCTTACAAGTGTACAAATGAAATCAGACACAACTATACATGTATTATGAATCTGTCCATAACTCCCTGGAACTGATACACACTACCAACAACTTTAGGACAGGAGGCTAACAATGACGGTGATTAGGGGAAGATGCAAAGCAAATTATGTTAAGATCACCTGTTAAATATGGGTGGTGAATACAAGAGTTCCTACAAATCTGTAAGAAAAAGAATATTGCAATAGAAAAATTGGCAAAGAATATGAAGAGGTATTTCATAGAAAAAATTCAAGTGGCTCTTAAAATATGCTTGATCTTAGCCAAGAGGCCAAGAAGCGATGTGGCTCTTAAAATATATAATGCATTTCATCCTAAAGAATGCAAATTAAAATTATAATGAGATAACATTTTCTGTCTATCATATTTGCACAAAGTTCCATAACGTTCTGTTGGCAAGACTATAGGGAAAAAGGTACTCTAATATTGCTGGAATAAGAGTAAACTGGGCATGGACAATTGGGCAATAGTTACCCAAACTATAAATATCTAGCAATTACTCTCCTGGAAAATACAGCCTACTAATATTCCTGCACAAGTGTGAAATGACATATGTACAAGATTATTCTCTGTAGCATTTTATAACAGTGAAAAACCAGAATCAACCTGGATGCTTTCAATATAGCACTGATTAAATAAATTATGGTATATCCATACAATGGAATCTTACACAGTGCAAAGGAAAAAAAATAGAAGAGAATAAGAAAACTACATGCTAATTTGGAAAGATTTCAAAAATAAGTGAAAAGCAATGCATTAAAGGGTTTATTAATATGGTTTATGTAAAAAAGGGGAGAGGAATACAGTAATAGTATATTTTAATTGCTTATATAGGCAAAACGCCATCTGAAATGATACAGAAGAAACATAGAGGAGGAACTTAGACTTTTTCATGTATACCATTTAATAATACTGTATTTTAGTTTTTGAAAAACATGACTATATTAGATATTTTAAAAACTTAAAGACAAAAATTAATAAAGACTTTGATTATCATACCTTTTATATCTAAATTCCACTTCTAAAAATACAATTAAATGAAAAACCCCATACTTCAGTACAAAAATAAACATATCTTATATAGTTGGAAAACAGTTCTGAAAAATACTAGAGAATTTTAACCTGTAGATATAAAAACTCCTGGCTTTTTAAAAAACAGATTATCTTTAATTAGTTCAAATATACTATAGTTGGTGAGTTACATGAGCAGGCAAGAGTTTTACAGTAATTTACATTAAGTTCAAAGCTACATTATTTTCAGGTTCCATTTTCATTTATTTCTAAAATGACTTACCGGTAATGAATATAAATAGGACAGAAAAAAATGTAATTTTCTACTTACGTTTTCATTTTTCAAGATGAGTTTCAGGATTGCTTCTCTTTGTTTTAGAGCCTAAAAGCAGGATAATTTCCAGTTACCATTTAAACAAAACAAAGATCAATTAGTTTTCCTAGTATATTTCTTCCTTCCCTTGTAAACTATCTAACAATACCCATAGGAAATGACAGAAACTCTGACAGAGATCATGTAAACTACAGACTAAAGCAGTGGTGTCCAACCTTCTGGCTTCCCGGGGTCACACTGGAAGCAGAACTATCTTGGGCCACACATAAAATACACTAATTACTAATGCTGATGAACTGAAAAAAAAAAAAAAGTCACAAAAAAATCTCATAATGTTTTAAGAATTTGTGTTGGGATGCATTCAAAGCCATCCTGGGGCGCAGGACATGCCTGGGCTGAAAGAAGGTCTAGATTCTAGCCTCTGAAGTCATCATTTGTGGTTGTCCTACTGAACTATATCTTCTTATGCAGAATTTCCAGTGCCTAGCACAAAGTCTGGGAGATAACACGCCCTTCAATCTTTCTGGAGTAGATGAATACCTATGATTACCAATGTTTTTCCTGTACAGCTCTGCAAATCTCCTTTCCTTCATTTAGGAAACTTTGGAAAACACCACCATAGAATTTTTAAGAGTAATTGAAGAGATGGCAACAATACCCCTTCAGTCCCTCCATTTCAACATCTAACTTCCATGTTCACTAATTTACATTAGTGAATTTTTACTTAGTATTGACAGCATATTTGTTCATATGCTTGTATGCTTCTTCCCCCACCCTGTGGTGATTCATATTATTATACCAGAGAATAGAAACTGTTATAAAATACTTTACATATAGTAAGTATAAATGCTTTTAAGAATAATTACAGCTGAAACCATCCCTTTTCACATAATCATTGAGAAAATAGAGCTGGTTACAAGTACCAAATCAAATAACCTGAGAAACAAAACCAAATCCTGCTCTTTCTATAACTCAGGTATGTTAAGTATTTAGGTTAATGTGCTTTGTTCTGTGATCACCAATAACCACTTTTTGTTAGTAAGCATTTAACTTGGAGGAATTTTAAATTAAGGTTAGTCATACATTTTGACATGTAGTTATGCAACAACAAAAATTACCCTATAAAGCATGTATTTATAAAAACAGAATAAAAAGGATTTCAAAATCACAGTTTCTACATAAACAGTATACAAATGTGTAACAAATCTGTTAAATCTGTTACAACTAATTCTGATAACTCACAAAATATATTAAACTTCTTTAGTAATAGCTATTTTCCATGCTCTGTATCCTATGTTCTATTTGACTGTATTCTACTTTGTTTTCCATTGGACTACAAGCAGGTATTCTATCAATGTGATCTTCATTTTCAGAATCGAGGTAAACTAATTTTCTTTAAAAACATTCTAGGGAAAACTGGGATGGCTCAGCGGGTTAAGTGCTCGCTTCGCAGCCCTGGAGACAGGATCAAATCCTGGCTCCGGCCCATGCAGACCCATATGCTGAACTGGGGTGTGCCCCCAGTTCAGTTCTTGCCGGGATCTGTGCAGGAGGCTCCTGGCCCAGTTCCTGCCCTGTGCAGCCCTGCATCCACCTGTGGAGTGAAACTATATGGAAAGCTAATGCTGTCAGCTACGGAGACTGCTCTGGGCCCTCCCCCTTCTCTCTGTCTCTGTCTGTCTCTCTGTCAAAAAAAAAAAAAAAGTTCTGCTAACAAAATAAAGTGGATGTTCTTGTGCGAAGCACACAGCATTCATCTAAACCGGGGCATAATCCACCTTTCTAGTCCCATCTCCATCTCCATTCCTTGGTGTCCTAACTGCACCATTAAACATGAGCTTCCATACCTTCTCGCCTTTGTTCATTCTGGCAAGAAAGCCTTTCCTTGCCTACCAAATTCCTGCCATCCTTCAAAGCACACCTGGATTCTATATATTTCACCAAGTCTTCAGACAGAATTATTAGTTTTCATTATCATCTCAGGCTCTCCTATTTCTTTAAACATACCTATGTAAAGTACATTTTACACTATTTATTTACATGTCTGACTACTCTGCAACAGAGTTCTCTGAGGGCAAGGAACATTCAATTCATCAGAGTCTACCTAGCAGGTATCTGACATATATTAATGCTCAATAAATATTAGTCATACTAAATATATTTTATAGTCCCCTATATCAAGTTAAAAAAAATGTGTTCATTGTTTTATTGGTAAATTTTCTCATAGGGCAGGTAGGTACATGCATACCCATAGAGGAACCAGAGGTTGTAGCTGTAGTAAAGTTGATCAGATTAATTTTGCAGAGGCTATAACCATCAGTCTTTAGGAAAGATTTCCTGCCATAAACTGATCTGATTTAGTTGCAGAATATAAAAAGAGACAGATGATTTTTAGCTAGATTATAAATGAACTGTAATATATTTATCTCAGAATTTGAAAGGAAGCACATTAAAAGTTCCTCTACCTAGCTGAACATGTAACATGGTAATTTTATAGCACATACATATCTTCTATTACCAACCCTGTTTTATTTCTTTCTTCTTCAAACTAAAGGCAAAAAAAATTCAAGTTCTGAGTATTTTGTGAAAAAATTACAGAGTATCAATAAATTAGAATCATCTACTTGAGATTACATCTTAATGAACAAAACAGAATGCTACAGAGAAAATAGTGCTGGTTCAACAGACCCTCACATTCACATTAAGTTAAAGTATAATATCTTAGGTGCTGGTTAATTATTAATCCTATCAGAGGAAAGCACCGATTACAACTGCCAACAATTAATCAAATAAATCCCAGTTGTTTTTTCTGTTAGGCCTTCTGAACAGAACAATTCATAGATAACTTGCTACATTCTAAAGAAATCACTAAAGTGTCTAGGCAAACTTGAGGTAATTATACACTTTGAAGAGAAGCAAATTATACTGATCTTAGAAAAGAAAGAAATGAGAAAGAGAATGAAAAGAATAAAAAAGTAATTATGGGGATTTTTGCCCTATTCCTTCCCTGCCTATCATAAATGATGTCTTACTAAAAAATATAATTCCCTCCTAGAAATCACAGGTAAAGATCTAAAAACTCTTTATAATATTAATAAAAACCACCTACAGGTTGGTTGATATGAAATCTGGTAGGCATTCTTCTCATTATAGCTGAGTCAAGATCCTGAGGACGATTAGTAGCTCCCATCACTATGACCTAAATATATAAGAAAAACAAAGGTATTAAACCCACCAATAATATTCTTTTTAGGTTATTACAAGGACTAGAAAATACAGAAAATTAAGTGGCTTTGAACTAATTTTTTTTTTCTTTTTTTAAAGATTTATTTATTGATTTTGACAGAGAAATACAGATTCAGAGACAGAGAGAAGGGGGAAGGAAGGCCCAGAACAGTCTCCATAGTTACACATCATCGGTTTTGGGGTTTTTTTCCCACTTTCATTCCACAGGTGGGTGGGGCTTCACAGGGCAGGAACTGGGCCGGGGTCTCGCCCCGGTGAGAACTGAACTGAGGGCACTCCCCAGCTCAGCATATGGGTCCGCACGGGCCGGGGCCCTGATTCGATCCTCGGTCCCCAGGGCTGCAAAGTGAGCGCCTAACCCACTGAGCCATCCCGGCTTCCCCTAATTTTTGTTTATAAGAAAGCCATTATAAATCCAGTACAGTGATCCCTCATTTTTCGCGGTTAATGGGGACCACAGCCTTCCACGAAAGCTGAAAAACCGCAAAGTAGGATTTGCCCCTAGGAATTTTCTCATTGGTCGATGTCGCCCCGGAAACCCATCCCGCGCCTTTATGAGCCCGTGGGATGGACTCTGAGTCAGCTCATCTCTGTGTTTGACATGCAGGGATCCTTCTCTCTCACGCATCCACATGAAACAACGCTCCTTTCCGCCATGTGGCTGCCGACAGGGTTGTATTTTTTCATTTTTATTTTTTGATGAATATTTTGGGAAAACCCGCGAAGCACTGAAGCCGCAAACCATGAAGCGCGAAGTGGTGAGGGAACACTGTACATATTACTCAAATACGTATTTATAGATAGATACAAATCAAATTTAGGGGATGCCAGGATGGCTCAGCGGGTTGAGTGCTCACTCGTCTTGCAGCCGTGGAGTCCAAGGATCGAATCCCAGCCCCAGCCCGTACAAAGCCATATGCTGAACTGGCGGTGTGCCTCCAGTTCGGTTCTCACCAGGGTGTGCAAGGCCCTTGGCCAGTTCTTGCCCTGTGCAGGCCCGTGTCTGCCTATGAAATGAAACTATGTAGAAAAACTGATGATGTGCAACTATGGAGACTGCTCTGGGCCCTCCCCCTTCTGTCTCTCTCTGTCAAAAACAAACAAACAAAAATTTAATTCTAAATAGATACAATGACACAAAGCTGGTAAGAATGATGCATTTCACTAGACTTCTGGTAACTAAAATAACATGCTATTCAGTTACTAAAGAATTATAAAAACTTTCAAATAAAACTACTGTATTTTGCCAAATATGGTTGCTCAATGGCTACATGTTAAATAACTGAAAGCCATTTATGTTATACCTTGGAAGTGTATATGGGGGGATACTTTAAGTCCCTTAATGAAAATATTAAGGAGAGAATCATTTTTTCTAAGTCTGAGCATGCTGGTAATAGTACTAGATATGTACTTTTCCCTATAGAGTTCATATGTCATTATTTCATGACATATATCAGCACTGCAGGTAACATCTTCTCAATGCTAATTAAACCTCAAACAATCCAACTTTAAACAGAATAAAAATAAAGATCAAAATGCTAGGTAGAATTTTTAAAACATTGCTGGTGACCCTGACAACCTCTGTGTCAATGTCACTTATTTATAAAGAATGTAGATAGAAGAAAACATTGGCACTAAACTTATGGACCTGGGATTCAGGGAGGACTTTATGAATCTGACCTCAATGGCAAGGGAAGTAAAAGCACAAATAAACAAATGGGACCTTATCAAGCTAAAAAGCTTCTGCGCTGCAAAAGAAACCATCAACAAAGCAAAGAGGCAACCAACCAACTGGGAGAAAATATTTGCAAACA
>PVKE010004548.1:0-64256 GCA_004027555.1 Craseonycteris thonglongyai | reverse complement strand
CTTCCCCTCCTTCCCCCACCCCTTCCTCACCCCTCCCCCCACCCCCCTTTCCCCCTTCCCCCACCCTCTTCCTCTTATTGCCATGGAAGCCTCCATGTGTTGAGAACATACTACCTACCAAGCTGTGACTGGCACAATAATGCCCCCCACCCCAAGTCCACATCCTAATTCCAGAACCTGTGAACTTTCACCTTGCATGGCAAAAAGGACTTGGCAGGCGTGATTAGTTATGGGATGATGAGCTGGGGAGAGTATCGTGGCTGAGCCAGGTGGGTTCTTACAAATGAAAGTGGGGAGAGGGAGAGGCAGGGAGATTTGAGAATACTATCCTGCTGGCTTTGGATATGGGAGAAGGTCCACAAACTGAGGAAAGCAGGTGCCTGGCAGCTGGGAGAGGCCAGGAAACCGATCTCCCCCCAGGAGTCTCTGGAAAGAGCACAGTGATTTTAGCTCAGTGACGCCCATTTTGGACTTTGAGTTTCAGAATTGTAGTTAATGCATCTGTGTTGTCTAAGCAACTAAGTTGGGGGTAACTTGTTATAGAAGCAAAAGAAAAAGAATACACAGGCATTAAGTTTTTAATAGACATTACCTGAAGTTAATCCTCTCTATACAGTCTTTTGAGGTAGACATAATTATCTTGGTTTTGCAGAAGAAACAGATTTGGAGAGAAAGTTCCAGTATATGGGGCTTGATGCGAATGTCCTTTAGTTTGCTCTGTGCCCAGTTTTTGTATATTTGGTAGCATCCGAACATGTATTACCGGTACCTTTTGCCTTTCCAGATTGGAAGTTTCTGTTTTCCTTTATTCCTCTCAGGGAAACCTCTACATCATGAGCACTTTCCTGATCATTCTTTGAACATTCTGTAACATTCTGTGACTCATTAGGTGTTGCTTGGGGACAAGTGCTACCTTAAGCTCTTTTCGTATTGTTCCTTGAGTGTACAGTTAGCGTAGGCTTACGAGTAGATTGAGGAGGAAAGGAAGGGCGTGCAAGTTCATAGAGCACACTAGGCCGGGCACGTTCCACATGTGCTCTCATTTGATCTTTATAGGAACTCTGCGTGGTGCACGTCATAAGTGCATCTTATAAGCCAGAAGCTTGAGGCTCGGAGGGTGGGTAGCTGATTCGGGGTCAGTTTTTACCCGTTGGAGTTCAGATGGCACCCAGGGCTGCCTCATCATAACCGCGGCGATGCTTCTGAGGTCCTGGAGGGGAATTCTGTGGACACCACGGATGGGACGAGGAGAGACAGCAGGAGGGAGGAGGTCCTGCGCACTGTGCTGGGGCCGGCGGGAGCTGTGAGGTTGGTCCTCGGGCTGGTGGAGCAGATCACAGCATCTGCTGGTGTCCTTTTCCTGATGCCTGTCATGGGCTCTCCTGGGCCTCTTGGCAGGTGAGATTGGTGAGGTTCTGCGAGGTGATGCCGATACGCGAACCGAGAGCGATTCCTGGTCTATGTCAGCGTGGGGGCTGTAAACCATGGGAATAGACTACTTCCTTTCTGGCTTTTTCTTGGTCTGCCAATATAGGCATCTCACACAGGAGACTGAGGAGGAACAAAAGATTTCAAACAAGTCCACGTACCTTCGTCTTAGGAACTTCACGTTTGAATTTTTACTGGCCTTTGACAATATCTCATGTTCTGTTACACTGGATTTGAAACTGAACCACTTTGGAGCCATTTCTGGGGGGGAGAGAAGTGGTTGTCTAGTTTATGGCCCTGATTTTGGGGGAGGAACTTGATTTGGAGAGGTGAAAGTCTTGTCCCTTGGCCTCTGGGTTCCATCTCTCCTCACTTGTCCCTGTCACACTCCTGATATGTGGGACAGATAGTTTGGTGTTCTCCTTTCTTTACTGAGACTTCTTAATAAGGTCGGTGTGATAGGCCAGGGGACGTTAGTGATTTAATCTCTTGAAAGAAACAGGCTGCCAAGTGCTAGTTCCTCATCTGAAAGGTCTCTCTGGGTTGCACCTTAGCATCCCCCAGGGTCCCGGCCTAGCAGCTGTGGTTGCACAGTGTTTTATTCTTTTGGTTAAGATACGAATCTAAAGGTGCAGGCTCTTCGTTTGAAGTAAACCAAAGCAAATTCAAAATATTCTCCCCTTAAAGGAAAACCAAGCATAGAGTTTTTAAGGTGACAGTCTAGAGTCAGAATGTTCTACGTCAGGGGTGTCCAACCTTTGGGCTTCCTTGGGCCACATTGGAAGAAAAAATGTCTTGGGCCACACATGAAATACACTGATACTAACGATAGCGGATGAACTAAAAAAAAAAAAATTAAAAAAACAACTCAGTGTTTTAAGAAAGTTTAGGAATTTGTGTTGGGCCGCATGCAGCCCATGGGCCGGACAAGCTTCTTCTAAAGAATTGTTGGTACTTAAGAATTTGGGCCATTTAAAAAGCTTACAATGGGAATTAATGATTCCAGCCTGTTTGGCTCAAAAGGGAAATATCTTTTCAGTCATCTCCACAATCAAGGAGACTGAGCTACTTTCTGAACGTCGAGAAATTGGAACATGGAGGGTTGAGCAAGCTTGGAGGACAAGGGGCGTGAGGTTGTCGACCTCACCTCTTGGCCCTTTAGTTGGAAGCCTACTCCGAGTAGCTGACCAGGTGAGTCGGCACTGTGCACAGCTGCTTTCTGAAGGACAGATGTTCATAACCTCTTCCTCGGACTCGCCCGGCTGGTTCATGTCTTCACCGTCTGGTTCTGCCTTAGACCTCACACAGCAGGTCAGTCTGGACTCCTTTGATGCATTGTGTTGTTTTCGGGCTCATTGCGTTTGATGAATGTTCTATGGTAGCTGTAGGCCTGTGACTGGCCTGGGGACAGCAAAGCCAGGCATTCCTTGGGAGTTGTAGCCTTCTCACTTCTTCCTGGGTCTCCTTCCCACCAAATACTCCTCTGGACTGTCTCTGAGCCCACCCTTACCTGCCTTCTTCCTTACCTGTTTCTAGGATGACCCCTACTTTATGGCCCCTTCTCTGGCCCCTGTCTGATTCTTGGCCTGGGCATCCTCTTTGGCTGGGATCCTTTGAACGACGTTGGGAGGCTCAGCCGAGCATCATGCGCCAGGCCCTGCCTGCCCCACTAGGGCAGGAAGCTGAGGGGTTCTGGCCCAGTGCTCTGGGCTGTAACCAGCACCTTTTGGCCCTTTCGGGTCTCCTTTATACCCAGATCTGCACCCTGGCTGCATGTTGTCTCAGGGACCCTCTCTTGGAGCCTGTGGACAATCAACCTCCCGCTCCTGCTTGGACCGCCCCTTCTGTTTGCCTTTGCCAGCCCACCCCAGGGGCTGGTCTTGCCCCTGAACCTCAGTCCATTGGCAGGACCCCAGTTATCTGCCCCACTTCTCTCTTGGGCCATCTTTCTGCTCATTTCCTGGAATAGTTTGGATTACAACTTTTCCTACCATATAATTTCTCTTTCCAAGTTTTGTTAATTGCTGTCTCCTGTGTGGTCCCTCTTTACTGGCGCGTGCTTAGAGGCGATGTGAGGTATAATTATCAGTGATTGTCCCTACCTGATAATTGCTGTCTCTACCATTCTGTTACAAATACACCACCCAAAGATTCCAGTGGCCACCTTACTGACAAATGACTGTGTCTCAGTTCCCTTTCTCTCTTCCTTAATCTCTAACATTTGGCAGAGTTGAGCATCCATTCTTTTTAAAAACACCCTCTTAGGAAAGCTGGGATGGCTCAGTGGGTTAAGCGCTCACTTTGAAGCCCCGGGGACTGAGGATCGAATCCCGGCCCCGGCCCATGCGGACCCATGTGCTGAACTGGGGTGTAGCCTCCAGTTCAGTTCTTGCCAGGACCTATGCGGGAGGCTCCTGGCCCAGTTCCTGCCCTCACAGCCCTGTGCCCACCTGTGGAGTGAAACATATGGAAAACCAATGTCAACTATGGAGACTGCTCTGGGCCCTCCCCCTTCTCTCTGTCTCTCTCTCTGTCTCTGTTTCTCTCTGTCAAAAAGTCAATAAAATAAATCTTTAAAAACACCCTCTCGTCCTGACTTCGATGGGAATTTGTTCTCCCCATCCTGTCTTGGGCACCCATGATGGTTACTGTCTTTCCTGAGCCATCCTCCCCTCACTCCCCTCTGGGGGGCCCTCACCCTATCTTCTAGGACCTCTGCCTTTATTCTCTTGGTGAAGCCACATGTAGTGCTAAACATGTAACTCCCAACCCTACGGGCCTTGTGTCAGTGACGCTCCAGTTTTATACGTATTTCCATTTTAGAATTGGAGGGGGTCTGAGCAGTTCCTGGAGCCGAGTCGCCTACACCCGTTCTGTTTTTACTGTTACATCCCCCACTATCCCCCCATCCCCCAGACAGGGAACCTTGGACTCTGTCATTTGATTCCCTTTTCTCCTTTGATAGTGTTCTAGCAATACATCCCTGCCAGCTCTGCCATCACTGACGACACAGTGGTCACTTGAAATGGGTCATGGTAGGAGTAGTTACACCATGGAAATTGGCAAACACTACACACCAGGCCTTTGCTTGCCTCCTCCTGAGACCCCCCCCTTATTAAACATCAGCACATCACAGTCTGCCAGGGCCCTGTGGGTCCTGTGTAGCTGATTTTGAAAATTACTGGTATGGTGGTTTAGTATACGAGGAAGTAGTTTACTAGGGCTGCCTAAACACAGTATCAAAATCTGAGTGGTTTAAACAAGAGAAACTTCTTGCCTTACAGTTTTGGAGGCTAGAAGTCCAAGATCAAGAGGGGCCATGCTCCCTCTGGGGGTTCTAGGGGAGAATCTATTCCAGGTCTTTCTCTCAGCTTCTAGTAGTTTCTTAGAGTATAAACTCCAATCTTCATATAGGGTTCTCCCTGCTCTGTGTCCAAATTTCCCCTTTTTATAAGGATACACGTCATATTGGAAAAGAGTTCACCCTAATGATCCCATTTAACGTTATATTTCCCCTATGAAGATCCATCCTGTCTCCAAATAAGGCCACATTCAGAGAGGTGTTGGGAGTGAGGACTCCAACATGTCTTAAACTGGGGGGCAAAATTTAATCCACAATAGTGGCCAAGCATGGATTTTGGTTCTTTTCTATTTCTCATCGACAGTGTGGCCTTAGTTTGACATTTAACAGCCCCAGTTCTGTATCCAAAAAATAAGGGGGTCTGACCATGTGACCATGTGAGATTTTCTCTCTCAAATCCTATGGCTTTACAAGCACACTTATTGCCTCTCCACTACTGGGATCAACCTCTAATTTGTTTTTATATTTTTATGTATAAGGGAAGCTATTTAGAACTGGCTGGTTAACAGCAGTAGCTATTGTTTTTAAGCAACTACAATTTGCCGGACATTCCATTAGGAGCTTTACATATTTTACTTAACCTTCAAAAAAAGTTTTACAACATATTTATTAGAATTCCCATGTGATAGTGGAGGTGTCGGAGGTATAGAGAGGTCACCTAATTTGTTAAAATTCATACTGTTAGCAAGTGGCAGAGCTGGGGTCTGAATCCACATCTTAATGACTCTAGAACCAAAGCTCTTTATCCTGTCCTCCTTTGTGAAGATGACAGGTATTAGACAGGAGGAACCCACAGGCCTAACCCTTTTGGTGGTGGGTTCTCGTGACAGCTGACAATGTCTGTCCTGCATCCCACTTACTCAGCTGTGAGTTTATCATGGAGCTCCTTGAAGTGTCACGTTAAGCCAGCCACGTTGCCTCGGTCTAAAGGGAGATCAGAGCAGAACTCTCTGAGCTGTCCTTTGGAGGAACCGACAACCTTTCGGTGTGTCTAACATTTGCATCCCAGAAAAGATTTAGATTTGTTAATTGTGCTTAAGATTACACAACTCAGGGAGTTTAAAAGAGGTTCACTAGTAGAAACGACCCAATTTTTCTTGCTTCTATGGGACCCTGGCCCTCAGAAACCTTTCTCCCAATTAGAGGCTTAGTTACCAGCTGGTGGCTATCATTTTATTTCTGTGATGACAGGCAGGTGCCTGTAGAGACCTCTCCATTGCCACCCTAGACTCCTGGAGATCCTCTGCCACCCCCAGGAGTGACAGCACCTCCCCTCCCAGGGCCCCTCCCCCCAGGGCCATCTCCTCTGCTTGTGCTGATGATGTGGTGGCGTCCGTAGGAGCCACAGCTGTGTGGGTTTCCACAGAGACAGTCTCTCTTTTTGCCTCTCCTTGTACATCTAGGAAGGTCACTGAAGCCGTGCTGGCCTTGCCTCTGTACCTTAGGTGTTTTTAGAGACTGGCCACCTTCGTTTTCCGTGTAGTCTCTATGTGGCAGGCTGTGCTCAGACCGAACACCCGGGTCTGATAACTTAGGGTTCCTTAAGGGCCGTCTTCCAGGAAGCCCATTGGTTGCTCATTAACATAGATTCCTGGTCATCCAGCAGCTCAACGCCCCCCCCCCCCTCCAATCCTTGAGTCAGACCCAGATATCCCTCTCTGTCCTGGGATCCAAGGACAGCAAATGAGGCTACTATTGTTTGCTGTGCAGAGGATGATGTGAGGCCATAGAGTTAGGTGGCCATAGCACTTGGTGATGTCACTAGAGGTCTTGCTTGGCAGGGTACGGAGCCAATTACCTAAACCATCCTGCCTCTGGCTCACGAAGCTCATCTCCTTGTGCACAGTACATGACCTGCCTATGTGGGGATGGGAAACTTTTGAGAAGGTCGTATGACTGGAGCTGCCAATCAGATATGCTAGGAGGAGAAGTCCCAGGAAAGAACACCCTGTCCCACTGTAAACAGAAGCACGGTTTACCTGACATCTCTGCGTGTTTGTTTATGGCATGAGCTCATCATTTGGGTCCCAGTTCTGTTTAGGACACTTATAAGTTTGTCTTCCTCCTCATGCCTGCTGGCAAGAATTTTCTGGTTGGGATGGTAACATCCTTGTGGGACACGCCAGCTCCAGTTTAATGAACTTGGTCAGATTGCTGACATTTAGATAAAGCATGAGAATCAAACTCATGCAAATGTAATCTAAGATCATCTGAGGTTAAAATGTGAGTGTCCTTAGCAAAGCGAGATGTCGGAATCGGTCTCCTCTACAGGTGTTCTGTATTCAGCCTGGCGTCTAGCTCACAGGCCTATGTCATAGGTCATCAGTGCTTAGTGGAGAAAAACCCTTCCATGTGCATAGCATCCTCCAGGCCACAGCAGAGCCTTGTACTGATTGATGTCTGAGTGGCTGCAGAATGGCCAACTTGTCTCTTTACTCCTTTCTTTGCTGTGCCAATAAAGTGATGTGGGAAAATGGGGGAGACTCACATTGATTAAGAAAAGAGTTTGGGCCAGGATCTTTCCTTTTAGCCAGTCTGGTGAATTTTCTCCTCACACACAAGTCAACAAACACCTTCTTGAAATACTCTCCTCTCAACTCCAACCCCACCTGGTGTTGCGTTGTGGTAGCTGGGACTTGGAGACTGTCCCACGTTTTTTCCCTAAGTGTGCTCGGGCTTTAGGTAGGGGCAGGTCTTACCCACTTCCTTCTCTGCTTCCACATGGCATTCTTATGTCGTTGCTACTTTTAGAGATATCTAGAATGAGCCATTTTTGTTTCCAATGGAAAAATTCAAAGGTTTGGAATGGAGGCTTCAAAGATTCAGCAGACTGGTTTCACCGCTTTCGTCAGCGCTCTCTGGAAGGTGAAATGGATGCTTCCATAAGGTCAACTCAGAGTTGGTTCTGCACATCCTGTCTGCAAAGGGAGTCTTCCGGTTGGCAGCTTGGGTCAAGTGCCCACCTTTGGGGCTGGGCCGGGTTCTACTCCTCCTTGGTCCTGGACTCTTGTCTATCTTTGGGCATCCTAAGGGTGTGAATTTGCTGTGGAACCTGCTGGGGGGCTGTGATTTACATGTGGTGGGTCCTTGTTCGGTTGGTGGTAGATAAGGTTCTGTTTGGTTCAGCTTGAGTTGGCTGCACTCCTCTGGGAAGCCCCAGCTGCCTTATGGTTGAAGACCATGAATGCCTCTCTAGAGACATAATGGCTGGAATCTGTTACCCATTTGGGTCCAGTCAGACTCTGGGGATCTCTTTTGGCCTGGGTTCATCGGTCGATGCATATGCAATTGGTGGTAATGGGACTGGAAGCTGTAAGTCACATGAGTTGCTAGGTCTGATCCAGGTCCTTTACTCTGTTGAGGAGGCGACAGAGGCCCAGGTGGGAGGACGGACTTGAATGCAGTGTGGAATTCAGGTGTTCTGACAGTTCAGGCCACTGTCTGCACTTCGGGGGCCCCAGATGTCAAGGATCTCAATCACGTGGGTGCTTGTTAGCCACTAAGCTTCCTGGACCAGCTCCATGAGTTTCCAATTTTAATAACTACTCTGGGCCAGTGCTCTACAATCAAAATATAATATGAGCCATATGTGTAATTAAAATTTTTCTAGTGGTCTCATTGAAAAAACAAGTGACATTTTAGTAATGTATTTTAGTTAATCCCATATAGCCAAATTACCATTGTAACATATTGTCTGTCTAAAGAGTTATTAATGAGTTATTTGACTATTTTTGATACCAAGTTTTTGAAACGTGGTATGAATTTTATATGTATGGTATATCTTAGTTTGGACTAGCCACATTTCAGGCATTCAAAAGCCACAAGTGGCTAGTGGCCATCATCTAGGACAAGCACATCTCTAACCGTTCTCCCCAGTCTTTGGAGCTCTTCATAAAGGGCATGCGCTTCCAACTAAGGAAAGAGCTGCCCATTACTAGATTCATTCAAGCATCTACCGTATTTTCCGGCGTATAAGACGACCGGGCGTATAAGACGACCCCCTAATTTTACAGTTAAAACATAGGTTTAGGCCTATATTCGCTGTATAAGACTACAGCCCTGGGGGGTAAACTTGCATCTCAATATTCTTTTCATCTGTCATATGCTTCATTTTGATAAAAAAGGAAAAAAAAAAAAGAGCAATCAAAAGGAAACCGGGTATCTTGTGCATGATCTGTGCTTGAGTGGATGGCATGTTGTGTTTCTTGTGTGGCCACCTCAGTGGCATCTGCTTATGAGGCCTTGTGTGATGCTGGGGAATGAAAGAGAACAAAAACTCAGCAATAATAATAATAATAATAATGTCATACTAAGAACAACAACTAACATTTACTAGGCATTGGTTATGTCTCAATAGACCGTTGATATGGACGAACTCATTTAACCATCGAAACAACCCTAGAACTAGGCCCTGGTATTTATCTCTGCTTTACTGTGAAGGAAACTGAGGCACAGAGAGATTTTCTTTGCTTAGGTCATCCAGCTGATAAGGGGCAGAGCTGGGGCCAAACCCAGGTGGATCCTGTGTGCTACCCCAAGAGACCACAACCTGTTAGACTTGGAAGACTCCTTAAATGTCGTGCCAACTTCCCTTCAAAGCAGAAATCTCTTGAGCCTTCCAGTCAGGTGGTCATCTTGCTCCTACTTCGATGAGTCGTGCAATAGGGAGCATGCTACTTTGTTGGCAGCTTATGCCTTTTATGAAGAGCTCCAATGGTTGAGAAATTCTTAAAACAAATCTATCTCCTATGCTTAGCAAAATTTGATTCCTCCTGATGTTCCTGGAGTGGAGGCTTCTTGAAGCTGCAATAAGATAGAATTACACGTGATGGGACTTCATGTGTACTGTGTTAATGTATGTGTATTAATGTAATTGGAGCTTAATTACTTTTGGAGAATAGTTATAAGGATACCCGTTATTTGAATCTGCATCTGGCCATTCTCTTTCACCTTCCTTATGCTTCAGCCCATGGAACTACTTACTCTGTGTTATGTCTCTCAGAAGGGGCCCCTCCATACTTTTGCTCATGCTGCCTGGAATAGCCTCTTCCACCTGTTCAGAGCCCAATGCTTTTTCCTCTTTGAGCCATGCAGTCCTCTTTGGTAAGGGAAGAAGCTGTTAGCAATGAGAGCTACATAATTGTTTACCCATGACGGGTGAACAAACAAGAGGTTGATTTCCCTCCTCTTGGCTAGAGAGAAAATTAAAGTTGCCTGAGCATCTGTGTTGTGTTGGAAACTTTTATTTGTAGCCATGGGACTGGTCCAGTCTTTTAACTGTGGGCCTGGCTTCTTACTGGGCAAAATGCAGAGCTTTAATCAGAGAATCTTGCTGATCAAGGTGTGCGTGCCTGGTCCCTCCTGGGCAGCTTTTAAAAATGCCCATGATAGGAGTGCTCTGTAAGAGCTTTGAACTGGAAAACCCACTGTGAATGGAATTCTCTTGAATCTATGTGAGGAAGACAGGGCTGCTGCCCTGACAATGAAGCAGTACAGGCATTTTTAGAATCTGAGAGAGATGAATCAGCAGTTCAAGCTGTTGTTGATCTCAATGGGAGGGAGTTTGGTGGATGGATGGTAGAAGTGTGCTTTTACCATTTGGGTAAATTTAAGGATATTGGATTTGGTGAAACAGGTTTGATTTTAAGAACTGGAGCATGAGTCATCCCTAATGATCCTGAAATGAAATGCAGGATGAGCAAAAATAAGCCACCAGCCAGTCTCTGTGGCTGTTGGGAACAGAGACTCTTGGGAGGACTTCTAAGATATATGTGGATTTATCCCTTTTTTTAAATTGTGGTTTTAAAATATAGAAATACTTAAAAGAGGGTCTGATGTGCACCAAGGCCTAGGAACTAGTGGCTCCCCGGACATCAACAGTGGGGGCTGGGAGGTGGCGAGTGCAGCTCAGGGGTGATGCTCATGGTGGCTGAGTCTTGTAGAACAGACGGGGTCAGGAACTGCCCAGAAGTGCTTGGGCTTTTCGGTGTTGTCAATGCTTGGAGCACATCTTCCTCAAAGGCACGGAGGCCGCACAGCATCCTGGGTTTCCCCATTTGGGAAATGACACTTGACCAAGCTGAGCACTGTGGTCTGAGCTGTCCCAGGCCCTGCACTCTTCCTCCTGCTTTGGTTTTCACCTCTTGGTCCTTTAACATTCCGTAATTTGCAGCAGCGACTACGCTCCAGGCTGATCTTATTCCCCAGACAAGACAGAAGGGCCTGGAAGAGAGAGACCGATGGGCACAGCAGTGGAGGCCGCCTCCGGGAGGCTCCCGTCCAAATGGAGTGGGTCCCGCAACGCACATGAGACACGCAGCCAGAGTGACCCAGCTCCCCTTCCCTTTGCGCTGTCCCCCTGGGCTTGTGACGATGGTCCAAGACGAGAAAGAGAAGGGACAGGGGCAGTGACTAGCCTGTTTCAAGAGTGACAGTTTACGTCTTCTCTGCTGGGGTATTCTGTTTACCTCCTGGAACCTCTGAATGGCCTGCGTCCCAGGCTTGTTTGGTGGAATGAGAGGCAGCTTGTGGACATGCTTTGAAAGGTGAGGAACCTCGTATAAGGCCCAGGATTGTTGTCTTGCCCGGCTGGTATTCGTTTCTTGGGAAGCCTTGATTTTCCCATTGTTGTGAAACTCCTCTTTCGGGACACATCTGTGGTTCGCATCACCGCTTAGCGCGCCCGGATGAAGTGCTTGGCAGAGACAATGGGCGAGTGCTTACAACTGCTGGGCATGCATCCTGGGCCAGGGTGCAGGAAGACCGAGGAGGAAGAGGGACACTGTGCTCACTGAGGGGACTGTGCCTTCCCAGGGTGAGAGCCCTGCCAAGAGGGTGTCACGTGGCAGGAAAGAGCCTGCTGGAGCCACAGCTCAGCTTCACCATTGGCTGTGTGACCTTGAGTAAGCTACTGAACCTCTCTGATCTCAGGTTCCCGTTCCTGCATAACATGGAAGGCCATAGGGGTGTTGGCAAGGTGAAGTGGGAGGATCGGTAGAACAGCTTGTGACGATTCAGGAAGTAGCAGCTCGCATTGTCATTGGTGTGTGGTGGGTGCACATCCGGGCGCTGACTTGTTGTGATGGCTATAATACCCCATTGGTTCCTCACAACTGCACTGCGAGGGTAGAGGCTTATTCTTGTTTTATGCAGGAGGGAAATGAAGGCCCTGAGAGATGAAGTCTTACTATGCTAGTAGGTGGTGGAGCTGGGACTTTTTAACTGTAGACAATTTCTTACCCATAACTCATTTGGTGTCCCTCTTTAAATGTGACCAATTATTTTAAAAATAACTGATAAATACAGTCGGCAGTTCTTGACATTTGCAATTTCCTTACAGTGATCACAGGGAGGTTTCCTGGGCAGCATGAGCTGTTCTAGAAGCTTCTGCGCAGCTCAACCAGGCTTCCATGGTCGCATTCCTCACCTGTTTTCCTAGCTGTACACCAGTTAGCTATACCTGGGTCCCCCACATATCCTCCAACTCCTGCAGGTCCCCAGTTGATCTCATTGCCTTCCCTCCTTCCGTGGTCACTTCTAGATGAATGGCCTCAAGGTCCTCCTGTTCATCCAAGCTGGACATGTCGGAACCATTTTTGACTCTTCACTCTCACCTGCACTTAAAACTGGTAGCCAAGTCCTGAGACTAATGTCCTTAACACCCCTCAGCTCTCTCTTCCCATCCCCACTGCCACCATCTCAGTTGAGGCCATTGTCAGGTGGGGTAGGTGCAGCTAATGTCACACAGATCTCAATGCACAGAATGGCACAGAATCCAGAGAGGGTTGGTTTTTTGCATGTAACAGCACTGGGTGAGGAAGCTGGTCCCAGCGTGGCCCTGTCTGGGCAGCCATTCAAGGACTCAGGCGGATGCAGGCTCCACCTTGCTCACTGCGCTTCCAGGGACACCCTAAGCTCTCCCTCATCACTGCCCCCTGGAGGCGAAGAGCCCCCGGAGGCTGGGCACTGGGCTGGCAGGGCTGGCCGGTGCGCCCATCCCTTTGGCTCACATTCCACATGTCCGCACCCAGCTGCCAGGGAGGCTGGGAGATGCGGTCCAGCTGTGTGCTGGCCTCAGCCGCAGGCCCTTGTCATTTCCTTAGTTTTTGCAGTGCCGCTTGGACTAGTCTCTCTCCACATCGAATCCATATTCCACAATGTCACCAGAGTTAGCTTCAGAATCAAGTCCTGCAGGCTTCCTCTTGTCCTGAGACGAGTATCTTTAGTGTGACATTCAAGGACCTTCCCAGTGTGATCGAATCTAACTCGCCAGCTTATCTCCTATGTTAACCCTCCGATAATCTCAGATTGATGTTGGCAGACACCATACTCCTTGAACAAGCCGTGCTCGCTCACCAGCCTGTGCCTCTGCTCCCAGCAGGTCGACCTTCCTCATCACTCGTGGTCTGAGTTCTCATTCTGGCAGGTCTTGTGCGAAGGCCACCTGCCTCCTGAAATCCCCGCAGGTCACGCTCACTTGGACAGGACTCCTTGCTCCCCTCTGTCCTCCCTGCGTATCCTTCTGCAGCCACAGGAGGGGCAGATCGAATCGTCCTCCTGTTACAGCTCCATGCCGAGTCCCTTGCCCAGCTGGAAGCTCTCCTTGTGTTTTGCCTTCCTCTTATTGCAGGAGAAACCCAACTTTCTTGGCATGACATGTGAAAACGTTCATAATCCACCTTCAATCGATATTTCCAGCTTTCGCTTTTCTGCTTTTCCCTGTGACCGAGTCTGGCCACATGAACCGCCCGTGACGCCATCACCGTCCTTCCACACTCCTGTACCTTTGCCTGTGCTGGTCTCGGTTCCTGGAAGGCCCGTAGGGCACCTCCCCCACCGGGAAGACCTGTGGTCACGTCACATACCGTGTCCCTCAGCCTCCCCTCTGCCACCGGTGTCCACTCTGGTGGACCTGTGCTTACCTCTTTTCTCATGCATCATTTCCAGCAGATGCGAGTTCTCGAAAACCAGATGTCCTGAGGTGTCCTGCAGGTTCAACTGTGCCCGGTGTCTGGCGCACACGAAGACTCACTAAACATTCCTTATTATGAAACGAGTGTGCCCACCCCTTGAGTTAGGTGTGCTGGGCATCCTCACTGCCGGAGGTGTGTACAGACGCACTATCTGCATTTAGAGAAAGTGCAGTCAGAACTTCTTGAACGAGCAGTTTCTGTTGTCATTTGCTGCCCCCACTAAGATGGCAGAATGCAAGCACGTTTGCTTTCATCTGATAAGAGTGGGTAAAAATCTTGGGAAAGCCCAAAGCACATAATAAAATGGCCAAAAAGGAGAAAGGAAAGAAGCCCAGGAAAATGTATTGTGAGAAAGGAAGTTCACATTCTTGAACTGTTTCTTCTTTCTTCTTCTTTCTTCTTCTTCTTTTTTTTAAATTGAAATGTTTCCAAAGAGTACAGCCTTAAGAAACTTGGCCCAGGTGTATTTAATTTTCCAGAACAATATACTGATGATTATCATCTGGGAGTCTGAATTCTTAACCCTTAGGCTGACACCCACTGTTTGGTAATGACCTGGAACGCTTTAGGGTTTTTGCCAAGGCCAGGAATTGTCAGGGGATAAAGTCTGAAGTTCAGGAAACTTTGAAGAAAAGGGCTCTGGCTGCCTTGGAGGTGGATCAGGTACAGGGGGTGGAGCAGCACTGGTGGACTCTTCAGAATGGCAAAGAGAAAGCTGGATGCGTGACAACACCATGCGCGTTTCGTGGGATTAGACTCCCGAACATTTTCTCAGTCATATGAGCTGGAGCAACAGAAGCCAGCTGCGTATCCATTGTTTATTTTTGTGTAGAGCTGGAGTGTAGAACGCTGCTGTTCTGTTTGAAATGCAAGGTCAGATGATCATATATTGCTTTAAAGTTGAAGTTTTAAGTAAACAAAGAAACAAACACCTTCAACTCTGGGGCTGGAAGGAACTGAACAATAGCTTTCTGTGTGTGTGTGTGTGTGCAAGTCTTTCCACAGGATTCATTTCTCCTTGTACTATTAGGTTTTCAGTTCCTTCAAGATTCATCACAAAAGCTTTCTTTTAAATGTAGGCACCCACACGGGGGAAATGTTCATATTCATGCCTTTTTTTTCCTCTTCCTTTTTAAATGAATGAGTAATTATCGAGACAGAAAAAGAGCATGCCTGGAGTCCTTTCAGTGGGTAGGAAACCTCCCCTGGCAGCGTACAGCCCAGAAACAGACCTAGTTGTGCTCAGCTGAGGAATTCTACTTGTTGGGCAGTACACACGCTTCCCACCTTCCTTCTGAAACATCACGTGGCTTTTGCAACATCACAAAACCCGGGTCTAGTCTCAGTCCTTTAGACACCGTGAGGAAGGGCTGCGATCTGTATTTGTCTCCATGAGCTGGAAATTACCAATAGTTTTTAAGATGGTGGAGGGGTTTTATAATTTGTAAGGGATATAAAATGCATGTACTTTTATGAAACCTTGTTCATTTTGCAAAGCTATATAGACAGGTGCGATTTCTATCTGCTTTCCTTTGGTGCATTTCCATGTTGTCCTGAAAGCTCTAGAGTGCTTTGCAATGATACTTTCTTCACGCACTCATCTCCGGTCCCACCCTGGACCCTCCATTTAAAACCCAAGATTCTTAGAGGAAGAGGCCAAGTATTTGTATCTTCTCTTCCTATAGAATTTGCTAGTAGTAACAAAGGCCAGGATCTTTGTGGCAAATGTGCAAAACTCTGGGCCACAAGAGGCTATGCCCTGGCATTTTGTTGTCCAATGGGAAGCCAAGGAGGGAGTTAAGGTGAAATGTTAGGCTTTGAAAAGATCGTTTTGGAAAGTATGGGGAAAAGATGAGGGCAGGGCCAGGGGCTTCCTAGGGGGACTAATTCATGCAAAAAACATCAGTCTCTTAGGTGTGTAGGTTGGTGGTCATGGAATTGGAGAGAAATGAAGAGACCCAATAATATTAGGAGGGAAAATAGGAGTTGTTCATGGGTTGGGTGTGATGTGTGAGTGGGAGATAGTGCCAGGGGTGCAGGAAGGACAGGAGGAGGGAGAGAGGACCACGGTTGGGGGAGAGGGTCATGAGTCCAGATTTGGAAGTGGCATTTTGAGATGCCCACGAGGAATTGATGGCTCTGAAATTCATCAGTGAGATCTGCGCTGGAGAAAACAATTTGGGAATCATCAGTGAATACCCCGTTGACTATTCAGAATTCTCCAGGGAGGCTCAGTTGAATTGACTACATTTGAGGAGGGACATTGTACTAAATGTACAGGTCCAAAAATTACGTCACATGTCTGAAGTCTCTGCTGAGAAAACAATGCTAAGTCTCAGTGGCCCTCACCCCTGTCTGCTTCACCCATGAAAGCAACCAGCATGTCATTTCTTGTCTTTAATCAGTATTTCTCTGTAAGCTTTTCCCCGTCTTGGAGAAATGCCTTCTACAAATGACACCACCTCATCCCAGTCCACACCCGAAGAGGAGATAAACGAAGGCAGGCACAGGGTGTCCTGGAGAAGTAGCCTGCCTGGGCTTAATATGGTGCCTCTCTCCCTCCTTCCTTCCTCCCTCATTAACACCCAGTTGTTAACTTGTTCAAAGCAACTCCAAGCTCCTAATGGTTAAGGATGCAAAATGCTTGTTACTTTCCCACATTTGCAAGGGTTCTACAAATGATTACCTATTTTGGAAAGATTTTAGTTCAATTACATAAGCAATTATATGCTAAAAGTTGGGTCAGTGATATGGGGCATATTATTACTACTGCCACCAGGTTAACTTGTCATTGGGATGAACTTCGGCTCCCTTAAACCTAGGTGGTAGGTGGAGTTATTTCTCCTGTTCTCCAGTGAGAGCTAGTGTGGCAGGATAGGGGTTTGGAATGAGGTGTGCCTGACTCCAAAGTCAGCGACCTTTAGCAGACGTGGGCCTTACTTTTGAGGACTTGACACATATATTATTATTTATTTATTTTAAAAAATATTTATTTTTATTGCTTCTGACAGAGAGAGAGAGAGAGAGAGAGAGAGAGAGAGACAGAGACAGAGAGAAGGGGGAGGGCCCAGAGCAGTCTCCATAGTTGCACATCATTGGTTTTTCCACATAGTTTCATTCCACAGGTAGGCGTGGGGCTGCACAGGGCAGGAACTGGGCCGGGGTCTCACCTTGGTGAGAACTGAACTGGGGGAGCTCCCAGTTCAGCATGTGGTTCCGCACGGGCCGGGGCTGGGATTCGATCCTCGGTCCCCGGAGCTGCAAAGCGAGTGCTCAACCCACTGAGCCACCCCGGCTTCCCCTATTTATTTTCTTTTAACCCACAATTGTTCACTTTTTTTCTTAGAACCAGTCCCTTTGAATGGGCCTTTGTTCTATTCCTTTTTTTTTAAATAGTCAAAGTATAGACTAGGCACCAAAAAAATAGTTGAGGCTTTTAAAGGTGTTCTGTCAACCTACTACCTCCCTGTTCTTTGCGTAACTATGTAAAAGTACATTGAAGATGAAAACCACCATATAAATTCTAAACATTATCATTTTCATCCAGAACCACGAAAAAAGCTGCTGGTTAGAGATGAGTGAGCTTTTGTTTCTGAAAAACTGAAGTTTTGTTTCTTAGCTGACCTGTATGGAGCCAGGACTCTTCCATGGCGAGAAAGAAATTCTTGACTCTGAAAATTGACTTTGAGGGTCAGTTGGTTGGAGAAGTTAGCTACTGTGCCAGGTTCTAGTCTTTGGGGTGGTGCAATTGGGGGTGGAAGGAGAGAGAGGGAGGAGAGGAACTCCTCAGATATTAGTTTCAGTTGGGAAAGAGGGACATTTGATGTGTGGAGTCTGATATTTACCATACATGGTGCTTTTTGCCCAAAACGCTCTCAGAAGAATGCATTCCTGCTTTCTCCCGTGTCCACACCCACTAATTGTAATCAGTGCCACTTGGGTGATTCTGGAAGCTAGTCTAAACCAGCTATACTGCTTAATAGTTGCAGGGATGGGTAGAAGAATAGTTCCTCCACTGAGAACTATTAGAGGAATTCATGGGCTGTCAGGGTTTAATTAACCATGGAAGATGTTGGCAAGGGCAGGGAACTGACATTCCTCTCTCATCTCTTAGCCCTGCCTCCTTCCATAACTGGCAGATCTTCTGTGTGCTGACATTCTTGTTGTGTTGTTCTGCTCTTGGACTCTCTGCCCTGCCTTAGTTTCCCTAAAGCCTACTATGTTGTCCTCCTGTCCTTGTTTCCACAGACTCTTGTTAACAGCACCTCCCTCAGCTGCCTACTGTATTTGTTTCTCCAACCTGCCTTCACTTAGGTATAGAGCCATCTGAGCAATTATGCCAGAGAGGCTCTCTGCCATGTTGCATTTGTGCATACATGCACATGTATGATTTAAGGCCCGGGAATGTGTTTTATTAGTTAGATGCTATAGAAGGTCAAGTTTGACCTAGTTAGAAATGATCAGCACTACTTAAAAGGTTTATTGACCATATTTTCCTGTGCATAAGATACTTTTGCCTAAAATTGTTAGACTAAAAACTGGAGGTCATCTTATACATGGGAGTAACCCCATGTATTGATTTCTTTCTTTCTTTTTCTTTTTTAAACAAGAGATACTTCTTTTTTAAATTAATTAATTAATTAATTAATTAATTTTTGACAGAGAGAGAGATACAGAGACAGAGACACAGAGAGAACTGAACTGGGGGAGATCCCAGTTCAGCATATGGTTCCACACAGGCCGGGGCCGGGACTCGATCCCCGGTCCCCGGTGCTGCAAAGTGAGTGCTTAACCCACTGAGCCATCCCGGCTTCCCCTGTATTGATTTCTTAATGTTGAGTTTGAAAAGTAGGGGTTGTCTCATACATGAGGGTGTCTTTATACATGGAAAAACATAGTACCTGCAAACATTTGAAATATGTATACTTGGGGAGATAAAGAACAGTTTGAAATTTGAGGCTCAATTGTCATGAGTTTGCCTAGATCTATGGAAAGTTACAACTATTTGTTTGCTTTTAAAGGAGTGCTCATAGAAAATAAATTCTCTCTTCTAAAATATATATATTTTAAGATTATTGTTTGAGAGAAGGTAAGAGAGAGAGAGAGAAGAGGGGAGGTCCTGGAGCAGTCTCCATAGCTGTACATCATTAGTTGTGACATAGTTTCATACCACACAGGTGGATGTGGGGTCAAGATGGGCAGGAACCGAACCGGGGGCCTCCCACATGGGAGGCGAGAACCTTCGGTGCCATCTGGCAATTACCAGTTGTGCTGCAGTTCAGCATATGGGTTTGCACGGGCCGGGGCCAGGATTCGATCTCTGGATTTCATAGTTGCAAGGCAAGCTCTCAATCTGTTGAGCTATTCTGGCATCTCCAGAAAATAAATTCTCATAGGGACTATGGCTCTTGGATAATTTATGCCATCCCCTGTGAAATAGTGCCTGTACTTAGAAGGCACTGAAATGAATGCTTTTTGTGGTTCCTCCAAAAGTTAGGTATGGAATTACCGTATGACCCAGCAATTTTATACCCCAAAGAATTGAAAACAGGTACTCCAACAAATGCACGTACATGAATGTCCATGGCTGCACTTTTTGTGGTAGCTAAAAGATAGTATAGAAACTACCCAAATGTTATCAGCAGATAAATAGGTAAATGAATTGTGGCATAAACATACTATGGAATATTACTCAGCCTTAAAAAGGTATGAAGCGCGGATACATACTACAATATGGTGAACCTTGAAAACGTGCCAAGTGAAAGAAGCCAGACACAAGAGGTCACATACAGTATCTCTTCATTTACATGAAAGCCATAGAGGGCAGGATGGGGGAGGGACATCAGAGCTAACTACTTAATGAGCCTCGGGGCTTTCTTTTGAGTAATGAAAATGTTTCAGAACTAGAAAGAGGTGGTTGCACAATATTGTGACCATACGAAATGCCACTAAGTTATTCACTTAAAAATGGCCAATTTTATGTTATGTGAATTATACCTTAGTGGAAAAAAAACTCCACTCCTCTAGCAAACACCCACTAAGCACTTGTTATGTGTCAGACACTGTAGTAGGCATTCCACAATTCTCTCATTGAGGTCACGTAACCCCTCCCGAAGGTGGGTGGTGTATGAGGGCTGTCTGGAAAGACTCCAGCCATGTACTGTGAAAAATAGAGGCTTTTATGGCTGGAGTCTTTCCGGACAGCCCCCGTATTTCTTCCATTTTAAACTGAGGGCCCTTACTGAAGCCCAGAGAGGTTAAGCAACATGCTGTCTTCTGACAATTTTTCTAGAACCTTGAATTCCCAAAGGTAAATACAATAACTAGAAGAAACTTGGTTGGAAGTAGAGTTGTTTTTCAATTGCTTTTATTTCGAAAGAATGCCTTTCTGCTCTGAATGTAGACACTAGGTGGTAAGTGATTTAGAGGCTGTGGTTCTGTGTTTAAAAGGAATGTTTGCAAAGAAATAGTTCTGGGACGATGCGGCATGTGCTGTAGAATTCTTCGGGGCTAGTGACATGTAAGGGGCCAGCAGACTTCTTGACAGGACTCTCATGGTAGGGGGTTCCCTCAGGGCAGGCAGATGGTGTTAGGATGGACACAGGATCATTCGAAGTGATGTTGGCTTCTGAATGTGTGTTTGACTAGTCTATCATCCAACTTCCTTGTACATTATCTATTTATAAAATGTTAACATAACTCTCATTGAGTCAGTGACGAGGGGTTTGAGGATCTCTAAAATGCAGGCTGCAAAAGATCTGCATTGACCAAAGTTTGCATGATCTGATTTTTCCCTGTGGTTCACTAACATGATTTTATGAAGACTTTGCTATTAGGACCTGCTTACCATACTGGGGTACTTTTTTCTTTCTTTCTTCATTTACTCATTCACCCACTAGCTTACACATTCCTTAGCTCACTTCTTGATTGATTGCATCATTTAATCTGTATAAATAATGCACGACAAGTTGCTTGTAAAATTGCAAACAGTATAAAAATATATTAAGCAAAAAGTGAAAGTTCTCTTGTATTGAGCCTCCCAGCTCCCTCTTCATCTTATTCCCACCCCACCATTCATACCAGCAGTTCGTAGCTTGATATGCAGACTTCAACACTGCTTCTAGACATTTGTTTTATATATATATAGATGTATATCGTAAGGATTTCCCAATGTTGTGTATTGTAACCATAATGGTTCCTTTTCAGAAATGCCTTTCTAAGGTAACAGTTATGTTTTTCTGATTCTAAAATGTATTTTTAAACCATTCTATTGTAGTACAACTTTGACATTTACTCTAGAAACTCCCTGTCACCAAATGTAATTGCTTTTATGGCTTTTATGGTATTAGTCACATCTTTATGATTTAACCAAAAGTGTGCAGTTCTAACCACAGTAGTTGCATCCATTAAAAACGATTTTGTATATAAATGTGCAGACCCGGGGCCATTTGAGGGGAGGATCCCCGCGCTGGAGTTACTGATTGCACACGCATGCGCAGCTCAACACATTCCTCTCTTCTCTGTCCTAGGAATTGGCCACGGGTTCCTGGGGTCTCACCAGACTTGGGCTCTGCCTCTGGGCTGACCGGTTGTAGGTGGTGTGTGTTCCTCCATCGCACGCTCTCATTTCCCCGTTTTCCGTGTTGTCAGGGGTGATGCACGTTGCCTTGGTTCCTTCATTCATTGGGGGCTGCAGAATGGTGATGTTCTGATGCCATCATTTTGTTCTCATTCACTATGTGGGGTAATTTTCTAAGGAGACACTTCCTGTCATCTCCTGTTTGGCTACCTAATGGTATAGTTAGTACAGGAGGGTAAGATAAATGTTTGATAATTTTCTTTTACTTACTTAGTTTTCAAGATAATACACTGGTTCTTTGTCATCCTCAAAAGTTTATCAATTATGGTAGGTTTTTAAACATGTCATCAGGAGCTCATGGATTTAAACACATGTTCAGGCTACTGCAATTCTCATCCTATTAGAAGTTCACGTCGCCCCATCTTTGACCCAGAGAAACACTTTAAGGTAGGCCTCTATGACCAAGTTGCTCTTCACATGAGTCTAGAACTGGGTTGGTCACTGTTTCTAGGCTTTTTCAGTGGACACAAAGAGGAAAATACACACATGTATGTGTGTATATGTGCATGTATAAGTCTATATAAAGATAAAATGCCTTGTGGATTTACACTGATTTCAAAACAAATTCACGATAGTGTTTTTACTTTATAACATCCTCTAGATTACATCTGTATCTTCTTTCTTTCACACCAAAAACCTTAGCTCTCAAGCACACAGAATTAGAATATTAGAATGAGAATGTCTCATTGGTACTCATTTGCTTTATCCATAATATATACAGTCTCAGAATAACAACCTGATACTAGTACCACAAACCATAATTTCTGAATACGATTAACTTTATTTTGTCTCATATGCCACCTTCATGCTCCCTCCATTATTTTATTATTTTTTTTGTGGCTTTATTGTATCCTTATAGTCAGATCCATGTCTATGCAATCATATCTACTATAAGGTCTCACTTTTATCTGCATTTAGTCTTAGTTCTTCACGTAAGTACACGTGAAAATGCTCACTCTGTGTGTGTGTGTGTATGCCTCTCTAGGTATTTTGGTTTTCTGAAGTATGTACTCTCATAGATTCCTCAGGAAGAACTCAAGGGAACAATATTTTCTCAGTTCCCACATGATGGCAATTGTTTGTCTTTGCTCTTTACACACAAAGGTCAACATAGCTGAACATGGAAAATGAATGCAGTATATGATCTGGGATTTTCTTTTACTCTTAAGGACACTATTTGGACATGTGGCAAAGTTTGAATAAAGTCTGTGTAATAGGTCTGATCAATAGCATTGTTAATTTTCTTTCATAATTGTGGTTACATAAGAGGATGTTCTTGGTTTTAGGAAACACAGATGTCAGTGAAATGGAATAAAAATGCACCATGTTTGCAACTTACACATTTATCCACACATGTGTGCGCATACAATAAATGGTAGTATTTGGGAAATCTAGGTGAAAGGCCCACGGGAATTCTGAATTCTTCATACTATTCTTAAACTTTTCTATATGTTGAAATAAAATATATGAAAATGCACTTCTCAGTAAGACATAAAAATGTGTATATATGCCTATTTATGTTAGCATCCATAATTTTATAGTGTAATTTTATTGTATTGTGAATTGTATTTTTTTTTAAAGATAAGCAATAGAATCTTTCGAGGCTTAAGGATTTGTACTTGGCACAACAAAATATGAGGTATCAATGATGGATCTAGAAAGTATGCTGGGAAGAAAGACATGAATATCTGGTTTGTGAAGAAAAAGAGTCCATTGACAATTCAGAGATCCAGATTCGATCTTGATTCATTTTGCACAGATGTTAATTTCTGCCACATTTTCTTAACCATTGACTGAGACCTTGTTCTCCTTTTTTAAAGCTAATTTTTTCCTTTAAAGCCAAATAAAAATGAACAGAACTATGATTATTTTGCACTGTGTCCCAAGTAGGTTTAGACTGGTGGTTTCAGAATAAACAAACGAGATAGATGCTGTGGAATTTAATAACTAGATGGACTTTAGGGTGTATCAATTTTCTTAGGCAAGTTCATAAAAAAAATAAACAAATTTCTCCCCCAGTACTCCCTCCTTAGGGACTAATGTTCTAAACAGGGAGAACAATTTTCCAGTAATTTTAACTCTGTGAAGATGTTATGGATTTTAAGGACATTCCACTCTTGTGCTGTTTTTTTAAGGTATATGGAGAAAGGCCATTGTGGAGCTAGTTGGGGGCCTCCCTGGTGGGCTCCCTGGTGTGTTCTGGTTCCAAGGTGCTGGGCACAGGTCCATGTAAATGCCCTTGCGCTTGGATCTCCTGATTCCTCCATCCGAAAATACTTTCATCTTTCCCACTAGATTGCAAATTGTCCTTGAAAAGTAGAAGCACACCTTAAAGATATGAAACAAATCTCCATTGTGTGGGAGGGCAGTCCACAACTAACAAATGGATTATCTTTGAAGGTTGGTTCCAAGTCAAGGACTTGAGATTCACGATTGCATTTTTCTATGGAGAGGCAGGTTAGGTGCCCAGGCCAGCTGACCAACATGGACCACGCCTGCCCTGTTCATTTCTGTAGTAAGAAGCAATGCTCCAGGCCCTAACCACCGGAGTGACTGTCTTCTAGAATGGTGGCGCTCAACCAGGCCTTGGAGGGCACGTTCTTACCGACCTTGCTGGCTGCATGTCTACTGCACTGACCTCCCTGGGAGCAGTTCTTCTCATGGCACTTCTCTGCTCCAGTGCTCAGCTGCTCCTTACTGACTAGCAACCATATACCACTCGTCAGGCAAAGTTCAAGGCCTTCAAGCACATGCTTCATCTCCACTGCCCCACTGGGTCCACTTCCCCACATGGACACGCGCCAATGAAAGCTCTGCCATCTGATCCTCTGCGCCCCCTTCCTCAGGTGCCCCGCTTTGCCTGTGCTGTTCGCGGCCCCAAGATTCCAGGTCCCATTTGTATTGCCCCAACAGATACTTTGCTGACTCACCTCCAATGCCACCTCCTTTCCTGACTTCTCCCGATGAGAGCGCATCCCCTTCTGTGTCCACTCTCGTCTGATCTTACCCGTCTCATGGGGCGGTTTTTACTACCCTGTTATTGACCCCCGTGCAGCCCCGGGGAGCAGGGGTCCTCGTGCTGCTCACCTCTGACGATGCAGCAGCACGGAGCACTGTGCTGCGGGTCCGGAGGCTGCCCCCCACCCACCGTCATCACTGAGGGGGGCGGGCAGGCTGTGCAGGTGCCAGGGGGCGGCCAGAGCGGGAGTGGGGGCTGCCTGGGTTGCTCTTCAAACGTTAATGCCCACGGACAGCTCTGAGTGCTTGTGCCTTTGGCTCTGAGTCAGGTATAATAAAGCAAAAATCAGCCATTACGAGTAATGCTTTTGAGCTTTCGTGGTAAGGCTCACAAAAGACGTTTGCTATCCCTGACTGGTGTCAGATACAATAAATATAATTAATCTCCAGAAACACGTCGATGAAATGACTGAAATCGTGGCTTTAGTTTGTTTCCATCCCTCCAAATCTCCTGGGCATAAAGTAGACCCCGTGGCCCTTGGCTGTTGGAGGCTCCTCGAGCCCTTGTCCTGCTTGGGCTCTAGTGATAGTGGCTCTTTGAGGGCATTTTAAATTTGAAGGTGGAAAATGCTAGGCTCTCCATATCCATCTCTTGGGGATGTAAGGTTCATCTGTGCGGTGGAGGCAACCTGTGCTTTCTTCTGTTTTCAGGTATAACAAAGTCAGGTATGGACTGTGCACCCGCTTCCCTCAGGACAAATGAAGCGAGGCCACAGTGCTGAACAGGGGTGGCACAGGTCCGTTCCTCCATCTTAGTCCCGCCCAAGAACCCGTTGTCCTGGCCATTAGGGCGTTGGAGCTGTTGGCATGAGCTAGAGGCGTCCTAGGGTCATCCAGCCCAGCGGCTCCGTTTGGTAAATGACAAACCAAGGCCTGGTGAGCTTCCTGCTTGCTGGGTGTCAGGGGCTGAGTGCCACCCAGCTCTCATTTGGGATTCTTGTGACCTCACCAATTTTTCTCAGAGATTTTCCCAGATGTGACTTTTCTTTCTTTTGGTTTTACTATTTCATCGTTTCCCGGATGGAAAGATTTGGTCCACAAGGCCATGCATTCCTTGCATTCATGTACCAAAGACTTCTAGAAGGCTCACGAGAGCCCAGGAACTTTCTAGGTGCAAGACATCTAGATACAATGATGAGCAAGACATGCAGGGCCTGCCCTGGAGAACCTTCCGGTTTACCGGGGCAGCCAGATGTTCAGACGAGCTCAGTGAAGCTTGATGAGTGTTCATGGGACAGTCCGGGCTGCCCGGAACCTGTAACTGAAGGTGCAGAACTCGGCTGGAGCATTTTCAAGTAAAAGAAACAACTTGTGCTCAGTCGGGGGGTCAGCAAGGGTTCGCTCTGGCTACTCACCTGTCCAAACTCACTGGAAACACCTTTGTGGCCATGCTCTGCTTCTCTCCACAGGCTTGTGTTGTGTCTCTCCTACCTGATGCGAACGTGCCGCTCAGCATTTCTGTTTTACATTTCCCCTGATTACTGTTCAGGCTTTTCTTTCTTGTCATCCTTGACATGACCATTCCTGGGCTGGATGTGCCAGCTGCTTCCATGTTTTAGGATCCAGCTTTCAATGTGACTGCCCTGGACTGTTTTGGCTACTTGTCCCCTACGGTGTCAGAGCTGCCTGTGTGTACCTCCCTGGGGTGGGCTGGGGGAGTCTCCTGTTTTGTAGAAAGCAGATGGTGTCTCCTGGGGTCAGACTAGAACACCCTGGAGAGAAGAGCAAAGGCAGACCATGAACGCTGGTTCTCAGTGCTGACCTGCCATGTGCTCCCCCGTCTCTCCATTCCCCTTATCTCTTGGCAAAGCCTAGCCTGGGGCAGGGGCCCCTTGCTAACATGGTGTAGAGATCAGTCACCACAGGAGGAAAGACCACAAGGGTAGGGGGAGTAACCAGCTCATGGGCAAGTTTTTGTCACCTTTACTTGTGGAGAAGTGGGACTTTTGAAACGATAGTGATTATCAGCCCTTTATCTCATTTCCCTTAATAATCCCAATCAGCCAGAGAATTTATTATTTGGTACTGACTTAAACATACTTAGCAAATTTCCCTATTTAGAGCGGACGAAAGGACTCATTCTTCCCCGATTCCTCTTGTTATAATAACAATGGTGAATCTTCACTGACTGATTTGAGGCCATTGAACTTGTGAGTAACAACCACGGAACTGAAGTTTACACCAGGGCACCCTTGATCCGTTGAAGTGCTTCAACTGCACAATGAACAGGGCCAGCTAAAAGTCTACATCACTGTAATAATATTTACTCTGAAGACTCACAGCTGAACTAAACTTTCTGTCACAGGTTCTGCTGACCTCAAGGAGTCTTAAACTTCCTTTTTACGGGGAGGTTTTTTACGGACCTATTTTGGCAGCCGAAACACAATTCCTCTTGCGTATGCCCATTGAATTGTGGACTCTTAAGGATTGATGTTGGACTAGAGATGATCTATTCAGTTGTCTCTAAACCTGGCTGAACCAGAATCCACTGGAAAGATGTTAGAACTTTCTGGATTCCTGAGCTCCACCTCTGGGAGCCCGATTCAGGAGGCTGGGTGGAACCAGCACAGTGTAGATGTATTTTCGTAAATGCCCAGGTTACGGCGGACCTCATTTTGAGGATTACTGAGGGCGACAAGATTCAAGTCATGTGGAAGATTAAACCAATCCAGAAACCTCTTGGGTCTCTCTGAGATGAAGAGAAGCTGATGCTATGGACCCTTGGGAAATACTTCTGAAAAACTTTCGTTAAGGAAGTCCCCAATTCTGTATTAAAAGCAGGAACTTTCACAGTGTTTGTAAGAGTGGAGTGTCCTCATAGGGACTCTCAGGTGCTTGTTAGAAACGCAGACTCCTGGGATCTCCTGTAGGCTCACTGTAGCAAAACCTCTGAGGGGGAGTGGGGGGCCCAGGAATCTGTATTTGAGTAAAGCCTTTGGGTGTTTGTGATGCACATTAAAATTGTCCAGCCATTGGGTTTTCTCTTTATGTCAACTGGCACCTCCCTATTGGATACTCAGGGCCATTTGTTGAACTCCTAGAAATGGAAATTTGCAAACAGTGACATGTCCAGTGCTCATTCCTCCTCTGTGTCACTTGACACTGGTGACTGCACACTCTTGAAATGTGCCTCCTGGTGATCTCTGCGCACATCCCTCTCTTTTTGACCTCCTTTACAATCTCTGCGCACACCCCTCTCTTTCTGACCTCCAATCAGCTCTGTGCTCATCTCTTCCCTGGACTCCCTTTCCTCCTGCTGGCCCTTCTGGGCAATTGCAGGCCCTCTCTTGGTTTCCGTTCTGACAGTGATGACTTCCAAGAGTCTTTGACCAGCCCAGACTCTTCTCCAGCTTCAGACCCATCTCCACAATGGCTTTTTGAGAATCTGAATGTTGGGTGTCACATGGACCCCTGAAGTCCACATGGCTGAATGGGGCCCATGATCTCCCCCACCGGTCCCTCTTCCACACTCGAGTTGATGGTGCTGCCTTTCATCCAGTTTCCACTCCAGGCTTCCTGCTTGTTTCCCTTCCAGCCATGAGCAGGCCCTGCTGATGTGAGCCGTTAAATATGCAGCAGTCAATTACAGCTCAAGGAAACTGGAAAAGAAGACACACCTGAGATTGGCTCTCTGTTTTTCCTCCCTAGTGCCACTGAGTCCCCTGAGACCTACACCATCTCTCACCTGAGCCTTGATGCTACCTTCTAACTAGTTTCCTTCCTGGCCATCTTACCATCCACGCTTTCTTCCAACCCCATCAGCCCCATTGTCCCCCAAGTGATCTTTTTAATACCTGATCCCAGTTGCCCTCTTGTTTAAACCCTTCAGACATTCTGCAGCGCCTTCAGGATGAAGCCCAAACTCTCAGGTGCTGCTCAAAGATCCTCCACTGAGCTCATGCCAGCCCTTCTCCCTCCCTGGACCCGGTGCTTTGAGGCATTTCCAGAGGAAATTTCTATTACCTGGAATGTCTTCCTATCACTGTATCCCTCTCATGATCTCTTTAAGCAGTGACTTCCTAATCATTCTTCTAGCTGCAGCTCTGCCCCCTGGACATCTTGGTTCAACCTCTGGCGGGGGTTTGGCCCCCACACTGTGTACCGTCCCCCACTGTTCACATCTCTGCCACAAATCTGTGTGTAAGGATTTGTTTGCACACCTATTGCCCTCCTTGACTAGATTCATCTGCTTCCTCCAGTGCCTAGAGTTGTGGCTGGTTCTTAGTAGGCACTTACTGAACACTTCCTAAATGAGTGAATGGATGGATGGATGGATGAATTATTCACAGCGTCTGACTTTTAGACCATATATCATGTAAAAACTTATATATTAGCCATTCTTCCAATTTATAAGACACATGTCCTGAATTAATGTGCTGGCAGTAGGGTTTGTAAAAATAACTATGCATTCTGATTAATTGACTCATGTTATCCAATTAATTAACCCATTAAGGGGTCAGCCAGAAGCTGAGAGTGAAACAAATATACTGTGGCATGGATCAGCATGACAACTAAGTCCCTTAAGCAGTTGAAGGGAAGTGGTTTTAAAAAACAACCTGGGTTAGTAGGTATTACTTCATCTTTGACCACATATTAGTCTTTTTTAAAAACCAAGTACAGTAGACTGTTCATTAACCAGCACCCACAGGGACTGGTAGATGCTGGGTAAGTGTAAGTATACTCTCAGTTAACTGGCATCCATGCCGGATAAATGTACTGTAGTACTATTTCTTCCATTTTCTTGCCAGTTGCTTGAGTTCTGGTTAATTGAGAATCTACTGACACGTCCTAGGAAACAGTTAGGTTTGAGCCAACACATGTAGACTCCAAAGCTGTGAACACATCTTGACTTGTCACTGGGCCAGGCATGGGGTTTCATGTTTTATATAACCCCTGCCACTCAGTTCACTCTGCAACTCTATGAAGCTATTGCAAATTTCTTAATTTACAGACTTGGGAGCTGTTAATTGATTCTCAGTAGTCCTGAAAATAGCTGGGGAATTAGAAAACATGCATCTGATCGATTCCATCATTTAAGATTCAGGAGGGCAGGGTGATTAGCTTGCCTGAATTCAAAAGGGAAGAAGACCCCTCTTGCAAATCCTTCACCCTCCTGCCCCTAATATATGGTCCCTTGATTCACCCAGAACTTGTGCCTCTTGGGTTCCCACCCCTTGCCCAGATGGACAGGCAGCTGGACTGGGCTGCCCAGCTGCCCAGGCCAGGTGCACCCCTTTGGAGAGGTGCTTGCCAGCCCAAACCATCTCTGTTAAGCTCACAGTGGGAGAATGGAGTGTGGTGTCTGCCTTCAAATGCCCCAGTCACTGTGCTGGCTGCCTTGCTGGCTCTGGATAGAAGGAATTCCACATCACTGGACACCGCCACGGTGTTAGGATGGGAAAGGACTAAGGCACCATTTCCCCTAATTTCACAGATGGGCACATTAAGTCCCTGGGAGGTAAAATTGTTTGTTCAAAGTTACAGCGGTGCTGGGTGTGGAATTTGAGTTTGCCAGCATGCCCCTGGCTCTTGCCCCTGCACTAGCCATGGCTCCACTACATGCCAAGTTCAACTCCTGCTCAATTGCACCCATCTGTTCTCTGCCAAGAGATGGCAGGTATCATTGTTATTGACAGGAGCCTAATTCAGTTACGCTTGCCTAGCACACAAGGTCTGTGCTTTTTGTCTTGAAGTTGAGTTCTTGTTTCCCACGTTCTCAGGATGAGGTTCTCACAGTTGGCTTCTAAGCCTTCCCATCCATTTCTCCCTGTCCTCCTAGATCTTTTGGTCTCTTTCATAGCATACCTTCCATGTCAATCTTCTGGTGTTCTTCAAACACAACTTGTGCATTTTCTCTCTGGCTCTCTCACACTCCTCTCTCTGGGTTTTGAGCACTAATACGAATCTTATTGCTTTTAAGAAACCCTCTCCAACCACTTCGCTCCACAGGGAATCCTAAATAGTGTCTCTCCTTTGAAATATAACATATCCGGGCTAGGAGTTCTGGTCTTGCTGGTGGAATAGGTGTGCTCACCTCCTTTCATGACCACATCAAAATTACAACTAAACTACAGAACAACCATCATTGAGAATTGCCTGAAGTGTAGCTGAACATAAATCTTGCAACTGAGGGCAAACAGAAGAAGCCACCTTGAAACTGGTAGGAGGAGGGATAGAGACACAAGATGAACTGGTCCCACAACCACACGTTGAAAAGTGGGAGAGCAAGGGATCCCAGCCCCACACCAGGCTCCCCAGCCCAGAATTTCAGTACCTGGAAGAGAAGTCCCCACAATTTCTGGCTGTGAAGCCAATGGAGGTTATAGCTTAGTGAGACGAGGGTGGCTGCAGGCCCAGGTGCTCCTGTTAAAGGGCTCACACATGGACTTATTTGCTCACTGACTCACTTGCTCTGGGCTCCACCACTGGGGTGGAAGCTCAAAAGGCACCAGGGACATATGGGATGGAAATGAATTGTCTGGCTTCAGGGGGAAGACTGTTGAGCTCTCTCCACTCCTGGTGTGCAGACTCGGGCAGCTGCCATATCTGAGTCTCCATCGACCTGACTGACATGGTTCACCTTTCCCTGGTGATTTCCTGAGACCCCGCCCCACTTAACTTGTTTGCCTGCACAAACCACACCCAGTGGCTTGTCCATGCAAATGATCGTCTTTACTTGTGCTTCAGACTTACATAACATTTCTCAAAGGTTCACAAACCCCAAACAAGCAACATCTGGCCTTGGTGGGCTCTGTACCTCTTGTTAAGTAGCCTGGTGCTAGTGGTCGCTGGAGGGTCACAGCTTAGCCTCTCCCAGTACAAGTGGCAGCCTTCTGCTGCTCACTTTATAGCTCCTACCAAGTGACCCCAGGCTGACCTTGGCCTGTACAAGAGCCCCTCCCAAGAGGCCCCAGTGGCCAGCTTCAGACCACATCAGAGTACCACCCAACCACCTCCACACACAGTGCACCCAAAGGGAAGACCGAGCAGGCCCCAGAGCCCTGCTACAGTGAGTCCTGCTCTGTGGGGTCAGTGCTGCACACAGATCCTCCACTGGCATCATGGCCAGTCCTCACAACCACTCAGCCTGAGGGTCAACCCCTCCCACTGACATGCAAACAGCAACCAAGGCTCACCTACAACAGGGAGGCACACCCATCTTACACAAGGGACAAACCTACAGCACCTGGCTTAGGGGTCCAGGGAGACTGTGCTACTGGGCCCTTCATGACACCTACTACATAAGGTCACCTAATTAGACTGGGAGACATATAAGCTCTCCCAAATACATAGAAACAAACACAGGGAGGCAACCACAGAAACATTCCAAATGAAAGATCAGAACAAAGCTCCAGAAAAAGAACAAAGTAAAATGGAGACAAGCAATCTATTAGGTAGAGAGTTCAAAACACTGGTTATAAGGATGCTCAGTGATCTCAGTGAGAGCTTCAACAAAAAGATAGAAAACACAAAAATGGAGATAGAAAACTTAAAAAAGAACCAATCAGAAATAGGATTATAATATCTGAAATAAAGACCACATTAAAGGGAATTAACAGATTAGATGAAGCAGAGACTCAAACCAGCAATTTAGAAGATAGCAGAAAACACCCAATCAGAACAGCAAAAAGGAAAAATCCAAAATAATGAGGATAGTTTAAAGAACCTCTGGGACATCAAGCTTACCAATAATCACATCATAGGGGTACCAGAAGGACAAGAGAGAGAGCAAGGGATTGAAAACCTATTTGAAGAAATAATAATGGAAAAGTTCCCTAACCTGGCAAAGGAAATAGGTATGCAAATACAGGGAGCACAGATTTCTAAACAAAATGAACCTAAAAAGGCCCACACCAGATACATCATAATTAAAATACCAAAGGTCAAAGGCAAAGAGAATCTTAAAAGCAGCAAGGGAAAAGCAGTTACATACAAGGGAGCTCCCATAAGACTGTCAGCTGATTTCTCAACAGAAAATTTTCAGGCCAGAAGGGATTGGCACAAAATATTCATAGTGATGAAAAGCAAGGACCTACAACTTGACCCAGCAAAGCTATCATTTAGAATTGGAGGACAGATAATGAGTTTCCCAGACTAGAGTAAGCTGGAGTTCAGCACCACCAAACCAGTACTAGAAGATATGTTACAGAGACTTCTTTAAGAAGAGGAAAAAAACATGAATAATAAAATGGCTATAACTACATATCTGTCAATAAGTACTTTCAATGTCAATGGATTAAATGTAAATGAATTAAATGCTCCAATGGATTAAAGGCTGAATGGATAAGAATACAAGACCCTTATATATGCTGCCTATTAGGGACCCATTTTTTTTTCTAAGTCACTCTTTAAACTTATTCTTTAGTTTAGACCAATCCTTTTTCATAGGGGCTCCTAACAATTAGCTGGAAATCTTATCCTGAAGGATTAAAACAGGAACTTAGAACAAAAGGAACCTATTTATTACACTCTTCCATCAGGAGGATCCTTTTTCTGATCAACACACACACACACACACACACACACACACACACACAAAGTAAAAAGATGTAAAAAGATCATTTATGAAAATGGTAACAAACAAAACCAAACAAAAAGCTGGGGTAGCAATACCTATACCAGACAATATAGACTTGAAAACGAAGGCTATAACAAGAGACAAAGAAGGACTCAGTAATCCTACTTCTGGGTATTTAGCTGAAGAAACCCAAAGCACTACTTTGAAGGGACATGTGGATCCATGTTCATTGCAGCTTTATATATTTGCAGCAGCCAAGATATGGAGGCAGCCTGGGTGTCCATCAGCGGATGAATGAAGATGTGGCACATACATACATGATGGAATATTACTCAGCCATAAGAAAGAATGAAATTTGCCGTCTGCAACAGAAAGGGACCTAAAGGGTATTGTGCTGAGTGGAGTAAGTCAGAGAAAGACTAACATCATATGATTTTATTTGTGTGGGGACTCTAGAAAACAGAATAAACGAACAAGCAAAACAAACTCATGGATACCGAGAGCATTGGGATGGTTGCTGGATTGGGAGGGTTGGGGACATTGATGAAGTGGGGAGGGACTAAGAGGTACAAATTGGTAGTTAGAGACTAGTCAGCGGGATGTAGCGTATAGCCTGGTGAGTTTAGTCAGCGGTATTGAAATAACTAAAACATATTCTGGCTGTGCCAGTGTTTTCCAAAGTATTTCCTGGAACGTGTGTCCCTTGAATTATCATGCGTCCTTCTCCCTAAACTTTCCCTGTCGAATGAGTCTATGGTTAAGTCTGTGTATATTTTATCCGCCAAATATTTTATCCACCTCATGGAAATTCATATTGCATGTTAACATTCTAATGGCTATTCTGCAGTATAGAAACTGGATTAGTTTTTAAAACCCTGTGTTCCCAAATTTATGTCCTTGGGAACTTTTATTTGTGTGACCATATTAACATCCTATTGAGTGTTATTCTAGGAAGTTTGTAACAACACATGACTAGAAATTTAAAAGTAAGTCTTATGTTCCCAGTGACTGTAAGTATTTGTGCTTCTTTATCTGTTCCCAGCATCCCACGGAATGTTAGTTTTCTTCCTTCCTCCCTCCCTCCCTCCCTCCCTCTCTCTCTCTCTCTCTCTCTCTCTCTCTCTCTCTCTCTCTCTCTTTCTTTTTTAAAATTTATGTGGTTGGAAAAGGGCTGAGGAGGGGTTGTTGTTAGCCAAAGTGGGTGCCTGGGGCAGGAAAAAACGTTTTTCTTGCTGATATGGCAAAGATGGTGCGTCGTCAGCAGGAAAAGTAGAAATTGTCCAGAGATGAGAACCACTGAGAGCATAAAGTTGTCAGGAGCCATAAGTGAGATTGGGTCTAGAAAGGCCAAATCTACCGTCAGAAAATCTCAGTGGAAAAGTTGGAATTTGAGAAACCCTCATCCGAAGAAAGGCAAATAACTCTGATGTAAGTAAACCTCTCTAAGCTCTGGAAGAGTGAAAAAAATTTTTTGAAGATGAAGAGAAAAAAGAAAAAAAAAAAAAGAAAAGAAAAGGAACAGAATGAAGGGTTATAAAACACTCATTTTATTTCAGTTTCAAAACTTTCCTGGAATGAGCTCCTAGATCCTCACCCTGCTACCAGGAGCTAAGGCTCCAGTTATTAAGGCTCTGTTCTTGCCAAAACTTCTTTCTTTTATTCTTTTCTTGCTTCATGTTTCAGTAATGACCTTGAAAAACCCTAGATCCGTATCCAGTTCAAGTCAGTTCAGCGGTTGTCTGTTGAGCACTTACTATGTGCTAGGCTGTGCTGGGGCAGCAATAAGCAAGGCAGTCGTTTTTTCCTGGTATGTTTTAGACATGGGGTGGGGACAGGGAGCATCCGATACAAGGAAAGTAATTTCAATAATTTCAATAAGATGCCGAGATTGAGTGAGCAGAGGGAGGCCCCTGACTGAGCCTGGGGACACCGGTGACTATTTGTACAGGGCTGACTTCTTCCATAGGACCAGGAGGACAGAGCTGAGGGCCTGGACTCAGGAAAATGCTTTCATTTCTTTTAAAATCAGCAAAAAAAAAAAAGAAAAAAAAGAATATAGTCCAGCCTGGATTATATTGGTCTTTATACCAACACAGTTGCAAATTAATTGTGAATATTTTTATGGAGGCAGGAGCCCAGGGCCCATGGAAATCACGTGACTGGATTCGTTTCTCAGGGCTTCTGTAGCCAAGTGCCACACACCGGGCAACTTACACAGTAGCAGCGTATTTCTAAAGACTCAAGATCAAGGTGTGGGCAGGGCTGGCTCCTTCTGAGGCCTGCGAGTGAAGGGCCTCCCGGCCTCCCAGACCCTGGGCGCCTCAGGTGTTCTCTGCCTCACGGATTGAGCGCTGCTTCCTCCGTGTGCTGCCACGTCGTCTTTCCTCTGCGTGTGCCCCTCTCTCCATGCGGCGTTCTATTCTATAAGGGGTCCCGGTCATGCTGGATCAGAGACTCGCTCCATGCCGGCGTGAGTAGTGCTAACTTGATTGACACCTGCGGTGACCTTCTGTCCAAATCAGGGCCCATTCTGTGGTTCTGGGGGTTAACATTTCCACATAGGAATTTGGTAGGGGTGTGGGGGGAGGCACAGTTCAAGCCCCAATGGTGAGCCTGGGTTCCTGGGGGAGTCCATGCCTCTCTTATGCCCATCTGTGGTTACAGCTCCTCTCCCCTCCCTCCCAAGGACATAGATGAGGAACCGAATGCCCCTGACCCAGGTTCCACTAGTGGGTCAGTTTGTCTTGTAGGTCACAAGACCACCGTGGAAAATTACGTTGCAGACTTGATTGGAACATTTCATTTACTGGCCTAACTTCTCATGGCAGGTGGCTAGATTTAACAATGTAAAGGGATGAGCTTTACCTTTGTAGGAGCTGAGTGTTACATCTTTCAAAAGTTAAGCTTCCTGTTGAAGTTCTGCAGAAAACCCGTCTGCATGTGCCAGCCCCAGGGGGCTGGCCTCCGCGGGTCCCAGGGTGCTCCAGGTAGAATTTTCTAGGTTCGCTGTTGGGAGCTGTGTCTTCTCCCCACTTCTCAGGGACAGGCTCTGAGCCAGGAAACAGATGCCAGGAAGTGGCAATAGAGATTTTGACCAAATGGCCGTCCTCTGGTCCCCACCGTTACGTCCTCAGGGTCTAAGAGGGGCTGGAGCCCATTTCGCACAGGTTGCAGGTGCTGCTTTGGGAAGAGGGCCACACAGTCAGCCAGGGCGGAACCTGGCGGAAGCCCCCCGCAGCCTGTTGGGGATTGGCATCCCTAAGTCTGCCTCTTGCCCGGGGTGCCAGGGGCACTGCGGCCTCCACCCTCGCTGTGCAGGCCTGCTTCACCGGTGGTGGCTCGAGGTGAGCCCGCGCTCCTTCTCACTCCCGCAGCCAGCTGGGCAAATACTTCTGGGTGTCTGGTCCTCGTTAGGGTTGGCTGATCTGACACTTTACAGCCTCACCTCTGGTTGACCAGATGCCCCCAAGTTCACTTTTGAAGAAAAGGCCACAGGGGACTGCTCTGGCGCTTGCCACAGCTTGTCCTCAGGGCTCTCATGCCATGTAACTCCCCGGCCGCTGTCACCACCTTCCCGGCCAGGAGGCCAGCTCACCACAGGCCTCTGCTGCTCGCCCGGGCCTTTGCCAAACGCCCTGGACAGCAGCCATCTTGAGTTTCTCCCGGAGCCATGCCTGTCTGGGTTCCCTCACAAGTTGTAAGAGAAACAAACTGAAAATGTGCTAAGTCCTTCGTCACCTCCTCCTTTTTCCAGCCTCTCATTTGAAGTTCTCTGCGCATTTCCAGACTCACACTTCTTACTAATTTCCATAAACCTAACTCCATGTGGCAGCTCAGAGTAAACATCTTCGCTTTAAAGTCTTTACAGTTAGACCTTCTGTTGCAACCAGAATGGAGCAACTGTAATTAAGAAAAACACAGAGAATAAAGGTGGTAAAGTGTGTTCTTTGTTTCCGAAGCATCTGAGCTGTTTTGCTGTTGAGGGGAAGGAATCTTTAGAAAAATCCAGGGCATTTCCAAACATCTGGGTGCTCAGCTGGGTAAAAATACAGTCTGAGTATTTCCTTTCACATTTGCATCACTTTATGATTAGTCAGGGCTTTTGAAGCATGAGTTTCCTTTTCTGAAATGTGTTCTGTTACAGCTGTGTCTTTTTTTTTTTTTTTATTTGGTGACCCAGTTATATGACTCTTTAGCATGGGAAAATTCACATTAATTTACAAATATATTTTTGAACCTCCCTAACGAGTTTTGGAAGGTTGTGTTTCATGAATTTTTCTAAAGCTTAATTTTGTTATTCTAGAGCATAGGAAAAGGGGGCTTTTTTTTTTCTTTTTTTTAGGGTGTTTTGAGACAGGACAGAGGTAGAAAGTAAGGCTGGTGAAGATCTCTTTAGAATGTGTCCTTTCTGTCCATTCATTATTGTAACGGGGGAAGTTGGCATTGGATGGAAAATTCCTGACTTTCAACCAGAGCACGTCTGGCTGTGGAGCATCGACATTGCGAATGGTTTTGAGTTCTGCCCATTTCTCTTTACCCAAAGGCACAGCCACGACTCCACGGGCATCTGTTTGCCCCTAGTGTCTTTTAACAGTGAACTCTTTAAAAGATTTCTGAGTTTATTTCATTACTTAGACACATTCCAGGCATTCTGGAAAACCATTGCCTCAGAGAGAACATAATCTGGAGATTTACATTCTTTAGAATTTGCTACTCAGGAGATACTTTAGCACACAAGGTCTTTAAAAATAAATTATTTATAGCTCTTATGTTTTCTTTCTAATCTGTTCCAACTAGTTCATCATCATTGAAGCAAGGATTATACTCCCTTTTGAAAGCCAAAGCATTTGCTTCCAAATGAGAATTTAAAGAAAATCCAGTGTTTAATTTTTTCCCTCCTTATCTGTTCTGGGAGCAGATATATTGTGTGAGTGGTCGACACACCTGCCAAAGTCAACTTTTAAAATAGACATAACGTAAGACCAGCACACAGCTCAGCCTTGTTCCATGCCGGAGCTCCGTCTCCCAGGGCTGGTTTGCCGGCCGTGAAGCCTGCAGAGACGCATTTGTTAAGAAGAAAGAAACGATTGGTCTTTGTTTTGACCACCTCATCCATCAGTGACATCATCCAGGGCAACTTGATATGGAAGTATCAGCCGTACCTTTCTCCACTGCAGACGCGTTTTAAAAGTGGCACCTGCCTGGCATGTGGGGGGAACACTCTGTGACGTCCGCAACGTCACTGGTGTTGCTGGTTTCTTTGTGACCCCAGGAGACTGAGCGCTTCTCTGCACAGGCCCCGGGGCTCAGTTAACACAGGGGTCTCCCTGAGATTACTCCCAGGGCCCTTGCCTTCATTGTCAGGGGTTTAAGGCACTGGGAAATGAAAAGGCAGCTCAGACCAATATACTCCCCCGAAGACAGTGCTTTTGGGGATGTGGACGTTGTGGACTGGTCCCGGAAGCTGAATGAAATGATCCTAAAGCACAGAGCGAGGTTCAGGCTCAGCATCTAAAATTTGGAGACTGCCTCACTTCCACTATTTTAAGACATGAAAGGAGAAAAATGAAAGAAATGCTTAACCTTCAAATGGCAGTTGAATGATCTACCAGGTGAGTCTCTATGTAACTGAAAAAATAAGGAGGAGGTATTTCAGCATTCAGTGGGCTGTAGTTTGTATTTTCTGTAGGACATCTAGCCAGGCTCGAATACCCAATAGAATGCCACAGCATTAGAGCTTGTAGTGTAAGGTGACCAGACGTCCCGCTTCTGGCGGGGCAGTCCTGATTTTTAACAATTTGTCCCGCGTCCCGAGGGAGAGTGTGTCCCCTGAAAGACAAGTTCAAGTCTTGTCCCCGGTACCTGTGAGCGGTAACCTATTTGGAAAGTCTTTGCAGATGTCATCATGTTAAGGATCTCAGGATGGAATTGTGGTGGATTTAGGGTGAGTCTTGCCCCCACCTGGTTTAGAGGACATTGTGCATGACATTTTGGACTTTAAACTTTTGAGTTGATGCTGGAACTAGATAAGACTTTTGGGGCTGTTGGATGGAATGAATGTATTTTGCATATGAAAAAGATGTAAATTTTTTTTTGGGGGGTGGTCAGGGGCAGATGCAGTGGATTAAATGCTTATGTCTCCCCAAATTCATGTGTTGAAATTCTAACTCCTTCTCCGCTCCAAGGCAATGGCATTTTGAGGTGCAGTCTTTGGGAGGTGATTAGGTCATGCAGGTGGAGCCCTCATGAATGAGATCCGTGTCCTTATCAGAAAGACCCCAGAGAGCTCCCTTGTTCCTTCCAGCATGTGAGGACACAGAAGGCATTCTGGGAACCCAGAAGCGACTCCTCACCACATAGCCAATCTGCTGGTGTCTTGATCCGGACTGCTCAGGTTCCAGAACTATGAGACACAAACACATGTTCTTTGTAAGCCACCCAGTCTGTGACATTGTGTTAGAGCAGCCCAAATATCATAAGACAGCTGTCGAGGGAACGTGGAAGCAAATGTAAATGAACGCTGACTGCCTGTTGCTTCCTGTTTCCGTCCCGCAGGATCTGGGTTTGGTCAGGTGCCTTTGCCATCTTCAGCACAGTCACGTGCTTCAGGGGAGGCTAACCCTGCATCCAGGTGCGGCAGGTGTATTGACAGGGAACTTCAATAATGCATCTCCCCTCGCCAGTGATTGGCTCAGACCTGCGAGAAAGTACAGAAAGAAAAACTCGCTTGTTTCTGTGGACATTGCATGCCTGATGTGGCATCTAGAACTGGGGGGAGTGTCTGCTGAAGATGCAGCCATCACCACGGGTGGCCAAGAAACAAGGGACGAAGACAGGGTGGTTGGTGACATGACACCACTGAACCACACCCTACCATGGAGTCTCCTGCTAAATGACATGAATATATTTCCTTGTTTCAGTGGCAGGTTTTCTGGAGGAAGGGACACGTAGGCCATCTGAAAGATGAGTTAAATGGGAGGAAGGGGGCTAGAGTTCTAGGCAGAGAGAGCAGCTTCCATGACGGTTTGACAGGGAGAGACTCCTGCCGGGCCTCTGAGACACGGAATGCTGTCTGGACACTGTCTGGAACAGAGGGACGTGGCAAGATACGTGCAGAGATGGGGAAGAGGAGGAACAGAGCATGAAGCCAGAGGAGGGAGACGGAAGTCAGATTAGAAATAGTATAGACGTTTACAAGGGCTCATGTGGGGGAGGCTGAAGGGGGGTGTTAAGCAGGAGGAGATTAAATTGGTTCAATGGAGACATGATGAATTCCTGAGTCAGGCGGTGGCCCTGGTAATGAAAACCAGAGATGGAGGGCGAAGACACCAAGGAGGTAGAGCTCAGGGTATTTGGCAAGGGATGAGCCACGAGGGGGAGACGGAGGAGCTATGGGGAGATGGAGACAGCAAAGCTGATGCCAAGAATCTTGGCTGAGTGACTCAGGAGACGTGCTTATCATGAAACGCTGGCCAGCAGCAAGCAGGGGTTGGAGCACTCCTAGTCCAGTGTCTGGGTGGCACACTCGGACCCACCTCTGTTCTCTTGGTGGTGCTTTATACTTGGAACCAGGCTTAGCTCGTGGGTTCCAAATTACCTGAGTCAATAAACTCTAAAGACTCGGTTTTCAAGATGAATATCTTCACTCTGTGAAAATGCAGAGAGCTCTCTGGAAACTCCGTGCTTTTGTCTCTCTCTTCTGCGGGGCTGGTCTTCTCCGGATGTCTAGAGTGAACATATCATACTGTTAGCTCAGTGCAGGTGGCAGCCAGAGGCAGATGGAAAGAGAGAGAAACGTGTCATGCTAGGCTGAACCAGACGGGACAAACCAACTGGGTTAATCGGAGATGGAAATGCGGAAAGCCTCTCGGCGCACCCGAAACCCACAGAGATGCAGCGAGAGCGCCTGGTATCCCACCTGACCATCCAGGGGTTCCTGGGCTCGAAAGGAGGAAAGAGGAGGCTCCCTAAGCATAATGGCTGCATTTTTTCCCCTTTTTGCCTCAAGCTGTACAGGATGACAAGTTGGGGTACAGGTGGTTTGGGGCCCGCCTTCCAGATGGAGTGCTGACCCCCAGCTCCCTGGTTCTGGGATGATGTGGAGGAAATCCTTTGGCCCAAAGCAAGCAAACAAACAGACACCCAAACAAAACAACATGAAAAACCCACACCGAAAACTTTCCACTTGCAAACATGTTTTTGTCACTGCCAAAGGCTTAGGATTGCAACATTTGGGCGTCTTTGGCCCCAAACCCGAGGACTCTGCAGTTTTCCCAAAGTACCTAAAATAAAGAATTCCTTTTGGCAAAAACAATATGTTTGTCAACAGAAAGGCTTTATTGTCGAGAAACTCAAGTCCCCCTCAGATGTAGACTATTCAGAGTAAAGCCCCCACAGCTATTTTCCATCTGCTTCCCCCACTCCATCCAGATCGTTGCTGGCAGGTAGAAAATGTCTCTAGTTTGTGTGTGTCATTTCCATTAACTGGGTGTGAGTTCAGAACGTGGGCTTGTGGGCCAATTGCTGATTGCCTTCTGATGCTTCTTGAGGGAGAGCTTGGCTGATGAGGCGCGGGATTCTTCCAGACTCCAGAGGTTTTGTGCTCCAGTGATAGGGCCAAAGCTCCCGATTCCTGGCAGGAAACTGCTCCCACCCATGTGGACGTGGAACCCGGTACAAAGCCCAGACCTGGAGTTGGACTTGCTGATTTTTTAGCTTCTTTTTTAGAACCACTTCACTGCTAACAATGAGCGGTCTCTTCCCTTCACAGGAGTCCAGCTGCCAGTCTTTCTTCCTCCCTCTACTCACTGCCAAACCCTGTATCCATGGAAGGCAGTGATAACCTTCTTGCTTTGGACGGTGGTCCTAGGTCCTGACTAAATCTTGTAAACAGTTCTCACTGCATAGGTAGCTTTTTATTTGTGATATTTCTGGGCTTGGCCACAGAAGGAAATTATATGTTTATTTATACAGGTGAAATCCAACATAAATGAACTATTTTAAAGTCACAATTCAGCGGCATTTAGTGCATTCACAGTTTGTGTAACCAACACCCCTGTCTAGTTCCAGAACGTTCTCACCAGTCCAGTGTGAAAACCCCTTACCCATGAAGCACTTCGTTCCTGCGCTTCCCTTTTCCCAGCCCCTGGCCACCACCCGTTTGCGTTCTATCTCTATGGATCCAATGATGGATATGTCATATTGATGGATTTGTACAACATGTGGCCTTTTGTATCTACGTTCTTTCATGTAGCATCCTGTTTTCAAGGCACAGCCCTATTAGGAGGACATTTGTCCCTGGAATAAATCATGCGGAAGAGCTATTCTGTCTCCCATTTAAAACCGAGCGGGAGCTTGAAGAACCTGAGGGATGAACCGAATGATTGCAAGGTTCTGGGAAGACCCCCAGAGGCTGCAGACGCCCTGGGGCCGGGGCCCACCCTTCCATCTTCTGACTCTTGTGCCCTGGCTCCGGCCCAGGCTGATGCTCCTGGGGTTCTGGCTGCCTTCTTTCTGGCCCTGATTCTCACATAATGAACTCTTAATAGTTCCCTGTGTGTGAATTCCACACCTCCCAGCTGTGCCTCTGTATTTCTGGGTGCAATAGATCTTGAGAGAAAATGAAGCTCATGGAAATCAGAGAGAAACGGGGTGGGTTTCTAAACGTGGAGCACTTTGCGTCTTGCTAGGTGGCCATGAGGTCTTGTGCAGTAGAGGTGGGAGCAGGCAGTATTTTAACACCTGAAAGGGGAGAAGATGTGACTTCACACAACTCTCAGAAAAGGTCAGGAAGAGACGCAAGTCTCTGCCTGTTGTAAATTAATTGTAAGGACATAAATTTACAAATGATTTGCCATATGGCTTATTCTCTTTTATGCTTTATTACTGTTGTCTTTTTATTTGTCTATTTTTTTAAAATTTATTTTTTATTGTTTTTTGACAGAGAGACAGACAGACAGAGAGAGAGAAGGGGGAGGGCCCAGAGCAGTTTCCAGAGTTGACAGCATTAGTTTTCCACATAGTTTCACTCCACAGGAGGGCACAGGGCTGCGCAGGGCAGGAACTGGGCCGGGAGCCTCCCGCATAGGTCCCGGCAAGACCTGAACTGGGGACACACCCCAGCTCAGCATGTGGGTCCGCATGGGCCGGGGCCGGGATTCGATCCTCGGGCTCTGGGGCTGCAAAGCAAGCGCTTAACCCACTGAGTCATCCCAGCTTCCCCTATTTGTCTATTTTTTAAAGCCCCAGTCTTGACATCATTCCTGAGGCTGTTACTGAATTTACCTGTTTTGACTTACTTCTTCCATTTTTATATCCTCATTATATTTTAAGAACTTTATTCGGAAGTCAAAGAAGTCATCCTTTTGGAAGTGAGATTTATTTATTCTGGAATTGGGAACTTGCATTTATGAAATTTTAACAGTTACTTTTATTCTGAGCTGATCTTGCTTAACGGAGCAGCTACTCTTCAAGCCACCTTATGGAGCCACTAGATGGCGCTCATATGCTATTGCAAATGGATCCTGATAAACAATTTGGAAAAACGATTTGTCTTCATTTAAGGAAATACAGAAATTGGCCCTACAAACTGTGCTTTGTGGATTAAAGATCCGCCCCTCGCCTTCCTTGACTGCCTTTTTCACTGTGTCATCGTGATTAAGCACCAAGTTCAAATACTGCCTCTGAATTCACTTGCTATATGACCTTGAGTCAGTCACTTGACTTCAGGATTCTCATCCATAATATAAAATGGGGCTAATAATAACGCATAGCTCATAGGGTGGTGATGAGAATTAAAAATATAATATATACGGAAACACATAGCATTATGTGTCTTTGATTTAAAAAAGAATCCCCCCCAGCTTTATGAGATTTAACTGACACATAACGTTGTGTAGTTTTAAAGTATGCGATGTAATGCTTTGATATACATATATATTGTGAAATGATTACAATAGGATTAGTCATGTGTTTGCATTTGTAATCAATGTTTTTGTTCTTCCCCGTGGCATTATTAATCATTTTAGACAAATGCTTCCCAAATGCCCGTTAAGAACTAGCAATATAAGACTCACTTAAAGATCTTATTTAAACTATGTATTTATAAGCTTCATATCTTGAGTGTCTATTTCAGTAAGTTTGAGGTAGGGCTTAGGGATCTATATTCTTTAAAAGCCTTTCAGGTGACACTGATGCTCGGCTAGATTTGGGGACAGAGACTCCCCAGGGATGTTGCTGCCCACCCAAGTCCAGTTGCAGAGTAAGAAACGAATGCTACTACACACCGGCAATTTCTAGTTCCCCGTCCACACAGCGTGTGTGCCACCCAAACCTTGTTTATCGGACGATTTCCTCTCACCACTGTTCTGCCAGGCTAGCCCCTCAATGAGGCTGACCTGCTGCCCCTGGCTGCTCTTGGCTGGTACCCTTATGTTCAGTTGACCCATGGGTAAATCAAGGTTGGGCATTTTACTCCATCATCAGCTGGTCATAACAGACCTTCTGTGTGGCCTTAGGTGTGAGCTAAGGACAGACCCTGATTCAACAGTGGTGAATGACGTGGGCATCTGGGTGACCTACTTGTATAGCTTGCTTGTGCCCTTGGTGTGGAGGTACCACTGTCATCTTACGGTGGATTGTGATTGGCTCTGTCTATCCTTGTGACTTGACGTGGGTGCGACGGAATCTATTTGTCATGATTGTTGGTGACTTGGTATTCCATTGTCAGATGCTCCATCTCTTCCAGGGCCCCACAGCAGGCTAGGAGCTGGTTTTTCTAAAGTTATGCCATGATTTGCTGCGGGGGACCCGGCCTGGCTCCAGAATGTGAAGTGTCTGTGTTGTGGTTTTCTAAATGTGGGTTGCCAGAGCTCTACACAGTGTCTTTCCCCATCACTGGTACTTCTCAAGCTGCAGGGCCACTTGCCCTGCAGATGGGACCTTTGGCAGAACCTTCTTCTGTTTTGGTTCCCATTCAAAACTTGTGTGTCTCTTGCCTATGGGTCTGAACAATATTCCCCCTGTGGAATGAATGTCTTCAGAGCCCACAGAAGTACTGTGTAGCATCCTTAGTTTCAGAAGGGGCTGCGATGTCGCACAATGCCCCGGGCCCTGGACCTGAAAGAGTGTGCTGAGGTGGCAGGCCACACTGTCTTCGGTGCGTGAGTCTGATGTAGGAGGGCCCCCAGCGTACTTGCACTTAGTGTCCTCAGCTCTGCTTTGCGTGATGTCATCACCAGGGTGATGGTCTGCAGATGTCCAGCTGGCCCAGGTCTCAGACCGTGTTGTGACAGTTCATGGCCCTGGAGCAACTCTGTAAGTGAACGCTGTTGTTTGTTGTGAGCGAATGCGACCTGTTTCTGATCCTCCTCTCTGATAGGGATGAGGACACCGTCCCCACATCAAAGGCTGCACACTGCGTCCCCAAGCCTGTGCTTAAGTAAAGATACACCGCCTGCAAAGATGCTTCAGTGCCAGCTGTGGGCTGCTGCTTGTTTGTCTTCACCCAGGAGCTGTCTGCCCTCCAGTCAGGACCAGATTGATGAATGAAGTGGAGATACACCCTGCAGGCTTTAAGGGTCCTTCTAAGCCTAAGATTCAAACTGGGAGGTGCTGTTGTTCTGGACTTATGACCTTGGCTGGGGCATGGCAGTCAAGAAGCTTCTCTTTGACTTCCTCACTCTGAAAGTTCTTACCTATGTGGGTCTTCGCAACTGTCAACTGTGTCTTCTCCCCATACACCCCACCCGGGACTAAGGCAATGGCTGTGGGACAGGTTCACTCATCCAGCTTCCTGGTCATTCCGTGTTGATTCTTCTGGTGGGATAGACTGAGCAATACCTTGGTTGGCTGCTCTGCCGGCCCTCTAGGTGCGCTGTCCCCTAACAGTCATTTCTTATCTCTGCCTGGATGACGTTGTTGTCTGTCTGGCTTCTGATAGCTGCTGAGCATAGCTGCCTGGTCTCTAATATTTTGGGTCCTGTAATCCCCATTGTGGCCATGGGCCTGCTTCTGTACTGGTGTCTCCTGCCATCAGCCCTGCCCTGCAGGGAGTGGCACCCACTGAGGTTGTCAGTGATGCCCATAGCTCTTACCAGCATGCCCCTCACTGCTTTGGTAAATGGGGTGCCAGATGCTTGGCTATGGCATAGCATCTGCTGGGTATGCTGTCCCCACCTGGTCTGTTCACTCCAGATGCCCACTTCCCTGAGCCTCTGAGTCCTCTACTGTCCACATGGCAGTTCCGGCATTTCTAGTTCTCTCCGTGTGGCCACCGCTTGCTGCACACTTCAGAGAGCTACCCCAGCCACACACTAATACCGCCTCCTGGAATTCTTGTCGTGGGGTGAGGGTGGGGGTTGTTACAGGCTGAATTGTGTCCTCCCATAAATTCTTCTACAGTAGTCCTGATTCTTAGTAGCTTGGATGAGATCGCATGTGCAGACATTGTCCTTAAAGAGATAATTAAATTAAAATGAGGTCATTAGGGTGGGTCCTAATCCAATCCGGCTGCTGTCCTTATAAGAGGAAGAGATTAGGACATACCCACAGAAGGAAGACCATGTGAGGACAAGGGCAGAAGGTGGCTGTCTACAGGCCAAGAAGGGAGTCTGCAGAAGAAGCCCACCCTGCCGACGACACCTTGATCTTGGACTTTTAGCCTCCAGAACTGTGAGACACACATTTCAGTGAAATCACCTGGTCTGCTTCATTAGGGCAGTGGGAGCACATGAACACAGGCATTGAGTCCATCTCACGGGAGGATGAGCCCTTGTTGATAAACTGTCCCTCCTCCACCTTGTGCTCCCCCCCCCCCCAGTGCCCTGAGGGCCCAGCCCCTCCCTCCTCTCCCAGCTCCCTCCTTCTGTGTTGCCTGGGGCCTGCATCTCCTTCAGGATCTATCCCTTTTCTCCCAGAGAAAGCTGGGCATTTCCCTGGCTTATGACATTGTGACTTAAGGCTAGTTATTGGCCCAGTGGCCAGGGGGACAGGTGTGTGTGTGTGTGTACGTACGTACATGTGCACATGCACCAGTGCGTGCCTCTTGCAAAGTGGAGGTCTGTGCAGTGTCTTTGGGCAACGGCGGGGAGCCAGCCACTGACAGTGGGGAGTGGACTCTTCTGGAGGCCCACAGGGTTCAGGGCGTTGCAGGGATTCAGGATCTGAGTGCTTCCCCCGGGGGGCGGCCTCACCTCAGCTCTCAGTGGCGCCCTCTTTCCCAGGAAGCTCTGAACTTTGCCGGAGCGAAGCTGCCCACTTGAGGCCTAAAACTCTGTGGAGCCCTGCTGTTCGGATGAGCAAGTCCTGGGCCTGATGCTCAGCTTGCTTTGTGAGTTGAACACAAGCGGCAGAGTCCCTCTGCGTGCTGGCGAGGCTTTCTGGCTTTCACGCTTAGCATTTCCTTGATGGTTAATGTCCCCAAGGCTTTCATTGTCACCCACCCAAACACCAATCACCCTCAGCAACAGCCGTCCAGTCTCCTGTCTCACTGGACTCTTTCCTGTACAGAGTCCTCGAACAGCTGGTGCTTAGTGCTGGCCACGCATTTGCTGCGGGATGTACCACCCCAGCGCTCCACGCTGAAAGTCTGAGCAATGTTGCTGCTACTTTGAGCCAGGGGCTCTGGGCTGGGGTCTTCAGGGCTGGCTGGGCAGTGGGTGACCCAGGTCCAAAGTCCTGTCCATGAGCCTGCACGTTCTTGAATCACTCCTGACGTCAGGGTGGATTCCTGGCAGGCCGCCCCTGAGGGGGACATGAGCGTGCTGGACGTTTGTCAGGGGGCACTCCTGTGAGCCAGGAGGAAGGAATAGGAACGGGCAGAAGAGTGGGTGGACGACTCTGCCGTCAGCTCGCGGGGAGCTGGCGTGGCCATCAGAGGTGTGCTGAGTTGGGCGGGAGACTGCCCGGTCCCCGGCCTGGCACCCCGTAGCTGGATGCGGGCAAGGGTCTTGTGCAGGCGCCTCTCTTCAGCCCTCCCAGCCCTGGGCAGATGCGTGCTTCTGTCCTGAAGCGGGATCTGGAGAATGCAGAGGCTGTCTGTGACAGTGACCCGACCGTGCTCATTTTATTGGGGCCCCTTTGGACGTCCCGCAGGACAGGGCTCAGTGCCGATGCCGCCTTTTGGTGGATGGAGCAAAATGCTGAGATCGTGCTGCGAACTGAAAGCGGCACGGGGACCAGACATTCTATCAGGAAAAGGTTTATTTTTGTTATCCCTGGAGCGAACGCCTTTGCCATGAAGGCATGCTATCCTAGAAGGCCCAGGCCACGCGCAGCCGCCCTGCCTCTCAGACACCGAATCTCGGGTGTGAATCTGAGCCTCCACCTGCCGCTGAGCTGTCATCAAGCCAGAAGTGACACGGAGCCAATCCGGCCGTCATCGGCAGGTTGGGAGCTGATGAAGGTGAACCAGGGGGACGGCGGACATAGACACGACGCGTTCACGCAGCTTCTGATCTGCACATCCCAGAGGCGACCACAACAAAAGCTCCAAAGAGGAAAGGTCAGGCCCGCGAAGTGCTATTTGTTTTCATTGAAACTTCATCCCAGCCACTTAACAGCCGTCTAACCAGCTACGGAATCAATTACCACGTGTCAGCCCGAAATCTGACACAAGAAACGAAAGAAGGACACAACGTCCCCGGGGGGCTCGCAGGCGAGCAGGGCAGGCGGGGAGACAGAAAGCTCGGGCGGGAAGCCGCGAATGAGCCCCTGGCCCCATGCGACGCGGGGTTCAAGGGGTCCTGACACCCTGCTCCCTGCCCTCTCTCAGCTCCCACCGTGGGTCGGTGCTCCTGGGTGTCCTGCTGGGTTCTTCTGTCACTAAAGGTGGTCAGCAAACCTGTGAGGCTATTCCACTTTGGTGGCGTAAGTGGCTGCAGTTTATAGTCGAAGACCCCAAAGTTCCAGACGTTTCTTATTTTACAGAGAGCTCCGGGGGGCAGGCGTCCCGGCAGATGCGCTCACGGCCTGCTGCCTGGAGCTGGTGGAGACGCTGCCGTTTCTGTTAGATGAGGCATCCGCTCATCCAGAGCGCCTGTTTCAGGGGTGTCCGTTACGTGCTGCCGTTTGTGGGAGTCTTGAAAAGAGAGCTCCGTGGGCTGCCTGCGCAGAGCCCAGAAAATTCAGCGGAGAGTCTCGGTAGAGCTGGATAGCCGACTGCTATTCCACCAGCTCCGTTAAGGAGACCTTTGAGTTTCCCGGAGCTAAGGTTTTTGTTCATTAAAAAACAGCTAAACTCTTAGCCTTGTATTACTAGGCTCCCCGGAGGAAGAACGCTCTCATCTTCAGGTAGCGCATCAGTGGCCATTTTATTTCCTTTTTTTTTAAGATTTATTTTATTGTTTGAGAGAAGGAGAGAGAGAGAGAGAGAGAGAGAGAGAGAGAGAGCTGTCTCCATAGTTGTACATCAGTGGTTGCAACATAGTTTCATTCCACAGGTGGATGTGGGGTCGTGTGGGGCAGGAACCAAACTGGGGGCCTCCTGCGTGGGAGGCGAGAACCTTCACGGCTGGATTTGGCAATTACAAGCTGCACCACAGTCCAGTATATGGGTTTGCAGGGTCGGGCCTGGGATTCAATCCCTAGATCTCTCGGTTTGCAAGGCAAGTGCTCAACCTGCTGAGCTATCCTGGCGTCCCCAGGTGGCCGTTTGCTAATCTGCTCTGTAAGAGGCGTTGCCTCTCAGATTGCTGTGCCGTGTTCCGCATGCGAAGCCTGGACTAACCTGGAGCGTGGGCACAGAAAGCTGGAAGCATTGCTCCAGATATACTGGCACTTATGCTTATTATTTTTTTTTTTGGTAGGAATTAATAAAAGGCAAAGTTTTGCTCAACCAGATAATTAAAATTGTCAGTGGCTCCTCAGTTGTTAGTTCTGTTTGTCTCAGGACGTTGATGATGCCTCTTGATGACAGTGTTTTCAGGTTATCTCTTGGCACCTGAGCTAAATGAGGCTAGGTCTTCGGTTCTTTGCCTGCAGAGAGGAGTGGTTCTTATTCTCTTTGCTCTCTCAAAGGGAAGCCGTTCCACCCGCACTCATGGCGTGTTTACTGCCTACGCAGTAACGCCACTTAGGTCTTCTTCACTGTGCCGGCTCTGCCTTCCCCCACGCTCAGCTCTGCACCTCTGTCTTCGGGTGGAAATTGTCCCCAGGGTCTCCCAGACACCTTCAACTCAGCACAGAGTGGCATCAATCATCTTTCTTTGAGTTGTCGCCTCCTCCACATCTATTCTCTATTTCAAACGTGGGAGCAAAATCCCCGGGGTCACTTAAGCTTGAAACCCGAGCTACTTGCTTGAACCTGTCTTCCTTACCCCACCATCTTCAGATGTTATTGATTTTGCTTGTGACATATTTCTCACATTCGCCTTTATCACCATTCCCGCTACTGTGTCCTACCTTACGCCTCCTCTTTTCCTGCCTATTTTGACAGCCTCAGAGTTCTCACCTCTGTGGCTTTGCTCACGTTGTCCCCTCTTGCTAGTCTGTGTCCCGTTTTTCTTTTCTCTTTTAATTTGTGAAACTTAAGACTTTAACCCCATGACATAAAAATTAAATGAAATTCTGTGTGAGCCAACAATACTATTTTTTCAACTTAACATTTGCAGGTGCAATATCCAATATTGGATTCACAGAACTTGCAAACTTTGATTCCATATCTGGCAGTTTGGTAGCTATAAACTACACATACCCCAGCTGTCCTTTAAATTTCATCAGTGACTTGTCTAGGAAGACATCTTCCGGAGTGTATACTTGTTTAAACTTATTATTCAAATAGTAGACTGTACTTCACACTTTTTCTAGGCTGTCTTCTTTACATACAGTTTCATTATTCACAAAGTGAAGAAAATGTTACACAGCCAAGAAATGTTTGCAAGGCATAGTATATGAAAATATTTGTGTTTCTAATACTGCTCTTTTTGATCAGTACATATCTATTTTAGATTTTTATACTTGTAACATGATACATAAGGAAAGGTATGCTTTCATCTCATCACTTGCTACTGGAAACCACTCCTCATTTTTTTTTTTTTTTTTTGAGTTCTGGTTCTTTGTCTTTTGTCTTGCGTATCTATTTGTTTCTATGTTTATCATTTAAAAAAAAATCATCACTTAGCATTTGTTTGAAAACACTAAGAGGCATAGGATTCGCTCCTAGTCTTTGCAAAACTAAGGTATTTATACCAGCAATTTGGGTAAATGGTTTCATATTTGGAATATTTTCTTCCCAATTCTATTCCTCATCTCCTGAATCACAATCCTCACTGCTTGACATAGATATGGGTCTTGCACATTTACGAACATTACTTTGGCTAGGGCTTCCTTCACTTGAATTCGAATCTTCTGTTGAATAGTCAGCCGTATGAATTTGCTGAGTATCAGTCTTGTTTTCACTCAAATATCCCGTCTGGCTGTCAGGGTCACTTTCGTACAAATCCAGAACAGACACCTTAAAGGGGTTATTTCTACAGGTCATACTTAAACATTGAAAAAAAAAATTATTTATTGATAATGTTTGCATTCTAACTGCACTCAAAGCAAATAAAATCTGTGCGCTTTCCCGAGAGGTCAATGTTTACAATAGCTTAAGAGACATGTGACTTATCCAAGACATCTTTGTAGGTCAAGGGATTAAGACTCAAATTTTATATATCACTTTTATATATATCACTGTTTTATAAAAGGAAACATCAGTCACTTCATTGTTTTCAAGATACGCACTTTTTCCTTGTGCTCTCTTCCTTAATTCCATCCCTGTTTCTCCAGCTCTCCTAGTCAGAAAGTTCTGAATCATCTTTTGCCGTCCAGATGCCATCAGTTCCCAGCTGCTGGCTTCCTGGATTTCACTCCCTATCGTTGCCTCTCCACCAGCACTTTTCAGGCTGACCTGATGTTCACGTGCACCAGTACCCTCATCTCCTTTACTCCTCATTCTTCTAACGTTGACACTGTCCCGTGGCTTACCATCAGGATTATCTTTCTAAAGTCCTGCTTGTTTCAAACCTCGTCTGGACTCCTTTTCTGCAGATAACTGTCCTCTGTCCCTAGCACCTCCTTTGGAGCCCGTGACAACCCGACCCTCCTTTACCATTTTTGTGATAGGTGCTGTCATGGCCCCCTGTCTTCCGGAGTCTCCCAGATTCCCAGCTGCCTCAGAGCTGGGCCATCAGTCTCAAGCTTTGTGCCTGTGGTCATGCTGTTTTTTATGGGGACTTCTCTGGGTGTTGCAGTCCTACCTACCTCTTCAGACCCAATATAGATGGAACTACCACGTGAAGCTTCTCCTGGTTTCACCAAGGAGGGAAGACTGCCTTCTCCTTGCAGTCTCGATGCCATGTAAACATCTTGTTTGCTGTTTATCACAGTCAGCCCAGTCTGAACGAGCACTTAGATGTCTATTTTCCTCTGCCCTTGTGGACACCTTAGGGACATGTGTTCCATTGTCACTCAATCTCCCGATACTTCCGTGTAGCAGCCTCTCATTTAAACCTGTTGTAAGAAATGAAAGACTATGTACTTTAAATGTATATTTCAAAAAAAAAGAGCTTTTTATTTTTTGATTGTGTGTTCATTTTTAAATCTTTGCTGTCACTTTCAAAATCATTAACACTAAGCACACACTATCTTCTATCTCTTTAAAAATTTAATCCAGTCAGTTACTTTGAAAACATAGAGTGCACATAAGTATGACTGAAAAGTGTTTCTGCATTGTTGACTGAAGAATAATCACTTGATGGATTTCAACTTTATGTTTCAAACGGGAGACCGTGGAGACAAAGCTTGCATCAAGTGCAGTCAGTCCCTCTGGTTTTGGTCAGGCATGGCTCCCGCCCTAAGGAATTTGCTTTATTTTTCTTTTACAGTTCAGGGAATGGATCAGTAGAAATGAACAGCCTAGACTATATCTTGCTACATAATAAATGGATGTCGGATGAAATGCACTATATATATGTATATGTGAATGATGTGAACATGTGGACAACAGATGATTTTTCGATGTGACTAACATACTCATTAGGCATTTTTAGCAAACTTCTCCACTAGGCTTATTGTCCTAAAGTTGAAATACAAGAAGTTGACTGTGTAGTAAGTTCTTCCAAATCCAGAAATTTAAGTGGGATCCCTTTGAAGTCTTTTATTATGATTGATGAATCATTTCAACATTTTGCTACATTCAAAGGCCCTCAATAAAAGATAAAATTGAATGCCTTACTAATCAAAGATACCACAAAAGATTGGAAATCAGGCAAAATTGTGACATGAGTGGTAATACTAAACTTAAAACCAGGATCAATCACTACGAATTTCATAAAAGCTTAGAAACAGTTAAAACTTTAAAAATGTGTACATGACTGATTTCAGGAGGCACTTGGGAAAGAGCTGGGTGCTCCGTGTAATAGACACAATCCCAGTTTGATACTCTTCTTGAGTGAATGTTTTGTAGTAGAGTTTGGCCTCACAAAGCCAGGCAGGAGAAAGGTCTTCGGTACCTGCCTGGTTTGCAAGTAGAAATTCCATTTGTCTGTGTTAGCTGCTGATGGGACAAAACCCACTTTATTTATTTATTTATTTTATTTTTTAGAGAGATTGGTCTTATGTCCAGGTGGGGAAGATTATCACCACAGACTAAGATTTTGGGGCTCTTCACAAGGACTGCCATGGACCCAACATAACCCATCATTCCCCTCTCAGCACCCTGAGATGACTGAGGCCTCAACGTGCACTGCAAGGAGCTCATGACTAAAATGCTACACGCCTGGGACAGGCTTAGCATAAACTCACTGCGGGGACCTCCAGCGGCAGAGCTCCCAGCCCCCGGGGCCAGCGTGGGAGCAGTGGGCGTTAACCAGCAGTGAACGAGCAGACGGGGTATCAAGACGGGAAGGGCGAGAACCCAGAAAGCATCCTGAAAACACCAAGTTCCAAAGTGGGTTTGCAAGCGAAGATACGGAACATCCCGATGTCTTATTATCTAGTTCCCTCAACCCATTGTTGTTTTTTTTTTTGGTTTTGGTTTGTTTTCTTTTTACAACTAGGGATATCAGACAGGACGGTTGTCTGTTCAGTTCAGTCTTGCCATTGCCTTCCAGACTTGTCTCATTGTGTTACTCCCTTCTCTCCACCGTTTGAAGCTGGTGTTCAAAGCCATCTCAAAAGTGGCCCAAACTTACTCTTGCAGAATGTGTCCCCTACTTTCCAACATTAATTCTTTATAGTCTTAGTACCTTGGCTAATATATTTACTGACCCTCAGAATGGTTTTCTTTGTTCTTTTCTAGTGGAAACTTTGCCTAGATTCAAAGACCCTCTCACATCTCACCATATTGACAAAGCTTCCCAGATCACCCGAGATAGATGAGGTCATTTCCTCTTTTATGTATGTAAGGTGTTTCCTGCTTTGTCACTGTCATGACACCTGGTCCATGCTGTTGAGTGCGGTCACCCTGTGTAGCTATTGAGAAGCCTGGGCTTTGGTGCCTCTTTTACGTCTCTGTGTGACTCTTGGCATTTATTATAAGGTAAGGTGACCAGATGTTAACATTGGTAAAGCGGGACACCATTGACCAGGGGGGAGGGGGTTCTTGATTAAAAATTGGGTCTATCTCCCGCCGTTCCCTAGCTTGTCGTGCATTCTTTCAAAAAATCGGGACTTTTTTAAAACGCCGTGGGACCCAGGACAAATTGTTAAAAATTGGGACTGTCCCGCCAAAAGCGGGATGTCTGGTCACCTCATTATAAGATGGTTTACATACTGTTCGTCCATTCATTTCTTTGTTGAATGCCTCCTCCGTCCAGCCCTGTGCTTGTCCTTGGAAGTGCGGCAATGAGCCCTGAAGCCATGGTGCCATCTTCACAGAGCTTATAACCTCCTGGGGAGAAGAAACAGCCCCACAGCTAGCAGTCGCAGTGCTTGCTGGGGCTTTGCACTCATTGAAGGCTTCCTCTGCTCATCATCATGTTAAGCACTCCTTCGGACTATCTTATTGAATTACTGTTACTACGAGTGCAGGTAGCCAAAATTATGACCCCTGCCTCCAGGCCAGGGGATCGAAGCTTAGCGTGTTGTTCGGGTAACTTGCTCACAGCCACCTGGCTAGTGAGTGGGATGGTGGGAGCTTGACTTAGTCTGCCAGATGCCAGAGCTGGTGATTTTTAATGACCACATGATGTAAGTAATTACCGATACTAGAGGGCTGACAAATGCCACCATCATTGTGTATGTTAGTTCCCTATGGCTGCTATCACAAATTACCACAAACTCCATAGTTCTATAACAACACAAATTTATTATTGCTATTTATTTTATTGTTAAATTTACTGGTGTGACCTTGGTTGGTAAAAATTACATAGGTGTACAATTCTACATTATGACGTTTCTGCATGTATTTCTAGAGTCTGTTCTCCTTTGAATTATCTTTTTTTTTTTAAAGATTTATTTTATTGATTTTTGACAGAGAGAAACAGAGACAGAGAGAAGGGGGAGGGCCCAGAGCAGTCTCCATAGTTGACAGCATTAGTTTTCCATATAGTTTCACTCCACAGGTGGGCACAGGGCTGCGCAGGGCAGGAACCAGGCTGGGAACCTCCCGCATAGGCCCCGGCAAGAACTGAACTGCACTCCAGTTCAGCATATGGGTTCGCATGGGCTGGGGCCAGGAATCGATCCTCGGTCCCCGGGGCTTCAAAGTGAGTGCTTAACCCGCTGAGCCATCCCGGCTTTCTCTGAATTGATTATCTTAAGCATCTGTAGGTCACATGTTCCACATGGGTCTCGCCAGGTGAAAACCAAGTTGTGGGCATGACAGTGTTCCTGCCGGAGGCTCGAGGGAGAATTGCACTTCCCCGCCTTTTCCAGCTTCCAGCCTGCATTCCTCCACTCATCCCCCTTCCAACAACTTCAAAGCCAGATGTGTTGCTTCTCCACTAGCCCACTGTCTTCACGTCTTGCTGTGACTATAGGTGAGACAGTTTCCTTCCGTTTAAGGACTCATGTACTGTAATTATATTAGGCCCACCTGGATAATCCAGAGGCATCTCCCCATCTCAAAGTCCTTTTTTTTGTTTATTATTATATTTTATTGTTAAATTTAATGGGGTGACATTGGTAACAATTAGATAGTTTCCCAATGCACAAGTCCACATCACATCACCCATGCATCGCATTATGTGCCCACCTCCCAGAATCAGCTCCCCCTCCACCATCATATATCTGGTGCCCACTCCCACCTCCCCCCTCAACTCTCCCTCCCCCCTCCTCCCTCAAAGGTCCTTAATCACATCTGTATAGTCCTTTCTGTCATGTAAGGTAATACACTCACATGTTCCAAAGGTTAGGGCATGGGCATCAGTGGGGAGAGGGACAGGGTTCTCCTGACCACACTGTAAGAGGGTGTAACAAGGGGAGCAGTCTGGTGGTGTAGGGAGGGCTCAGGCTTCTGGGGAGGGACATATACCCCTGAGGACTGAGGAGGAGTAAAGCCCCTGTAAAGCCATAGAGCTGGGGCCTTAGAGGGTCTCAGAAAAGTCAAATGTGGTAAACGGGGGCAAAGCGGCCCCAGCGGAGGATGAAGAGGGTGGCAGGGGTCATGAGAAACATGCCTGACAAGCAGGGGAGGTACTCCCTCAAGCTCCTGGAGGGACAGGGAAGTAACACAAGGGCCAGGAAGGGACATGGTTGATGTGCATTTTCAGATCATACCCAGGCTGCACAGAGAACAGGTGGGTAGGGAGCAAGAGTGGATGCAATTAGTAGAGTATTTCAGTAGTTGGGGTGGGGGTGGGGGTGGATGGCCTGGGACAGGCGAAGAGAGCCCAGTGCTGGCCCCTCCCCAGAGCAGACAGCAGGGCTTGGACGTGGACACGAGGGAAGGACTTTCAGGTTTCTAAGTGGGATGACTGGAGTGGGCGGGGCTTTATGTTGACACAGTGGCAGCTGGTGGAAGACCAGGCTTGGGTAAGTGAGATGATCAGAGTCAAGTGTGCAGAAGCAGCAAAGGCAATTCATAGCAGAAAAAAATTCTTGAGGATAGGAGGCCAGAGCCGAGTAGCCGAGTAGGCAGAACCAGGGCAAAATTTGAATCACTCATTTTAGTTCTTATGATGGAATATTTTATAAAGGCCATCTTGCTTTAAGAGGACCCAAAGGCATGATATTATTAATAAAATGCTTTCTGGAAAATTATGCAGACCAAGTATTCTGATTGTTGGTTTCGTTTGAATAGGGCAGTTGATATGTTATATTTCAGCATCTCTATCTTAATAACCAAACATTCTTTTTTTTTTTCTCTCGCTTATACGCAATGCCTTTATTTGCACAATTATTTCTTTTCACTCTCAGCCCATGGGCATTCTGATTCTTGGGCATGGTATAATGTCCTTGACCTTTAAGAAGATTCACTTTGTTCTTCAGCAAATACTTATAGACTTGTCCATTTCAGCAAAATTAACATTTTGTCAAAAGACAGTTTTGGGGAGATATGTTTTGGCAAGAGTCAATTATGGGACTACACAAGGAAAGCTAATCAGCCCACCGTGCAACATTGGATGAACAGCATTGCGTGTAGGTGTGATTATCCTGACCACACCGACCAGCACGTGCTAGTTTTAGGAGCTTAGTATTAGAAAAGAATTGAGTAAATTCTCCCGGCGAGCAAGAGCATTCAGAATTCTCGTCTGGCCTCCCATTCACCCGTGGGGACTGCAGTTGTTTGATGTGTGGGGTGGTTTGGATGCCCAGACTTCTGAGGAGACCCTTCCCTGTGCGCCTTACTTTCGTCTTTCAGTGGTTCTTACACTTTCAGTCAGTGTCAGAATTACTAGCCAGGGTTGCACAGATAAAGCCAAGGGGTCTCATGCTGAATTTGCAACTTAAGCCAATTTCCAGGGTATTTGAGACCTTAATTTTGGTGCTGATTTTAGCACTTAAACTCCATCTGGGTTCTTGGAACCCAGCACAGTGTGGAACTCAGAGTCTAAGTCTGACTTTGGGAGGTATTTCAACACACTGCCTTGGAGAAGAAGGGCTGATGTTAGAGACAGCAGGGAGGTGCTCCACTGGGGAACTGGTTGCATGATTAGAAGAGGATACGCACTCTGGCCATGCCTGTGGTAAAGAGGTCCCGGGATGGCAGGACAGCAGAGGCTTTCATATTAATTGTCACATGTCAATGCAAGGACAGAGGTGGGCCCGCCCAGGATAGGTACAGTGAGATTCTTTTCTGTGAAGGACCAGGGCTGTCACTTAGTGCTGTACAGCCATGGCTTATCGCTGTTTGTGCAGAGACAAGTGTTGGGAGAACCACTCAGCCCAGGGCACGTCATGCTGCCACAGGCCAGACTCAGGCCACAGCTTCCTTAGCAGTCACCTTTATAGTCACATCTTCACTTGCCACGGTAACATGAAGTTATTAATTTGAGATTTTTGTGGCTTTTTCTCATTTTTGAATATATGTATTTTAAGTGTTAATTTATAGTTGTAGAAGTATTCTAAGTAGAGGTATTCTAAACAGAAGTATTCTCTTTTATTTATATTCCTTAAATTTTTTTGAGTGACATTGGTTAGCAAAATTATATAGGTTTCAAGTGTACAAGTCTAGAATACGTCATCTATATATTGCATTGTGTTCACTACCCAGACTCAGTTTTCTTTACATCACCATATATTTGACCCCCTTTCTTCTCTTCTTACACGCCCCCCCCCACCCCTTACCCTTTGGTAAGCACTGAACTGTTGATATCTTACGAGTTTTTGGTTTTTGTCTTGTTCATTTGTTGCTCTCAGTTTTAAATCCCACGTATGAGTGAAGTCATGTGCTTCTCAGCTTTTTCCATATAACTTATTTCACTTAGCATGATGATCTCAAGATCCATCTGTGTTGTCACAAATGGCAATATTTCATCTTTTCTTATCGCTGAGTAATAGTCAATGGTGTATATGTTCCACATCTTCTTTATCCAGCCATCTATTGAAGGACACTTAGTTGTTTCCATGTCTTGGCCACTGTGAACAATGCCTCAGTGAACATCAGGGTCTCTTTGTGGAAAATAGCGTTCAGATTTCTTCAGTAGGTACCCAAAAGAGGGATTGCTGGGTCATATGGTAATTGTTAATTTTTTGAGGAACTGCTATACCAGGAGTCTCCAACCTCGTGGCTTCCCTGGGCCACATTGGAAGAAGAATAATTGTCTTGGGCCACACATAAAACACAGTCACACTAGATGGTAGCTGAAGAGCTGAAAAGAAAATCATACACAAAAAAATTTCATAGGGATGCTGGCATAGCTCAGCAGGTTGAGCACTTACCTTGCAACGGCGAGGTCCGGGGATTAAATCCCAGCCCTGGCCCGTGCAAACCCATATGCTGGACTGTGGTGCAACTGGTAACCACCGGGATGGCAGTGAAGGTTCTTGCCTCCCACATGGGAGGCGCCCAGTTTTGTTCCCACCCCATGTGGCCCTACATCCACCTGTGTGGAATAAAACTATATCACAACTAATGATGTATAACTATGGACACTACTCTGAGCCCTCCCTATTTCTCTTTCTCACCTTCTTTTAAACAATAAAATCTTAAAAAAAAAAATCTCATAATGTTTAAAGAAAGTTTACAAATTTGTGTTGGGCCACATTCAAAGCAAATTGGACAAGCTGGCTCTGTCCTCTTTGGCTGTAGCAATTTACATCCCCACCAGCAGCACATGAGGTGCTTTTTTTCTCCACAGCCTCTCCAGCACTTGTTATTACTTGTCTTGTTGATGACAGCCATTCTGACAGGTGTGAGGTGGCATCTCATTGTGGTTTTGATTTGCATTTCCCAAATAGGTAGTGAAGTTGAGCATTTGTTCCTGTATCTGTTGGCTGTTTCATCTTCTTGGAAGAAGTGTCTGTTTAGGTCCTCCACCCATTTTTTAATTGGATTGTTTGCTTTTTTTGTTGTTGAGTTGTATGAATTTTTTATATATTTTGGATATTAGCCCCTTATCAGAGGTGTTATTTGCAAATAGCTTCTCCCATTTGGTTGATTGCCTCTTTGTTTTGTTGATGGTTTCTTTTGCTGTGCAGAAGCTTTTTAGTTTGATAGAGTCCCATTCATTTATTTTTGCTTTTATTTCTCTTGCCTTTGAGGTCAAATTCATAAAATTTTCTCTGAATCCAAGGTCCGTAAGTTTAGTACCTATGCTTTCTTCTATGCAACTTGTTGTTTTAGGTCTTATGTTTAGGTCTTTGATCCATTTTGAATTAATTTTGGTATGTGGTGACAGATAGTCTAGTTTCACTTTTTTGTATGTGGCTTTTCAATTTTCCCAGCACTCAGCTATAATAAAAGATAAAATACTTCCATTTGTGACGACATGGGTGGATCTTGAGATGATCATGCTAAGTGAAATGAGTCTGACGGACAAAATCGAGAACCATATCATTTCATTCATATGAAACTGAAACCAACAAATGAACAAGATAAATAAACAAGACTTCATAAACACGGACAATAGTATAGTGGTTACCAGAGGGAAAGGGAGGTGCGGAGGGAGGGATAAAAGGGTAAAGGGGGTCAAATATCTGGTGATGGAAGGAGATTTGACTTTGGGTGACGAACACACAGTGCAATATACAGACGATATATTATAGAATTATATAATTGAAGCCATATAATTTTATTAAATAATGTCACCCCAAAATATTTAACAAAAAATATTGTAGGAGAAACCTAGAGAACAGCAACTTCTTGGTGTTTTCTTCTCTCTCAGATATCTCACCATTATTCTTTGGAAGAAGAATCAAGCTTTTTCCCAGTGCACAAGGTCAAATTAGTAGACCCAAGGCATGCATAGATGTGTTTATGTGCAGAGATGTGTCATAGGAAGCCCATTTTGCAAACGATTGCACCACCAGCCTCACTCTTGCTCCTTAACTGTTCCACGCTAATCTTTGTGCTTCTTACTGGTCACCACTGTCACTGCTAGAACCGGTGTCCCGATATATAGCTGGGTGTACATCTTCAAACCCAAAATCCATCTTCTTGTTGGCCCCTTGATGGGATTTGGGATGTCACCGTGAATTGGGTGAGGGGTGGGGTTTGTCATTCAGAGACGGATGGTTTATTATAAATGCCACAGACAATGTTAACCAAGAAGGTAGGCGTGGGGTTTGATTGTTGGGGTAGAGAATTGCAATTTTTCCAACTTTTAGAGAAAAAGTCAAGTGCCGAAATGTAGTAGAAGGGGTTTGAGCACAGGGAGGTTGAGATTTGGATGAAAATACAGGATGAGATAAAATTTGATGCTTTGGAGACTTGTAATGATCACAGGCTGTCCTAAAATGTGAACTTTTCCAAGATCTTTATTCACCGATGAAAAATTTGTGACATATGCAGCTGCATTTATCTTTTACATTTCTTCTCTAACCATTCTTTCTTGTAGTCTGCTACTTCATTAGTAACGATTTTACAGACAGTTCCCTTAAACGTCCTCCGAATTTAGGTGGAGGAAGATGGATTTTTAACTAATCTTTTTTAGCATACATACATCCTTATAGGAGATGAACTAGTCTTTCTATTTTTCTTTTCTTCTTCTTCTTTTTTTTTTTTTGGTGTTATCTGACATTAAGTTGTCAGAGCAAATTTCAGTGGTGGGTGAGTAATAATTGCCTTGGGATATAAAGAGATGGATAAAAATTGCTTTTTAACTCAGTAGATAGATGGTCTGCCTCCTACATCTAAAATAGTTAGGCGGGCAACTATGCATTTAGCAGCTAGGCTGTGGATACTTACGGACCTGGCCCAGCTTTTGAACACGGTGGTTTGTTTCACATACTTTGAATTTGTTGACTTCAAGCTTAGGTTCCCTGAGTCAGTGCCAACCTCCTCTTTTGCATGATGCAAACGTGGTCGTCTGTAATGCCCACCTTGTCTGTGTGCTCGACCCTTTCTTCTGACTTCCACTGGTATCTTCCCATACTGCATCCGCCCCCTTCCGTGTACTTGGACGTTCAAGAGTGGCTTGATTCTTGAGACAGATTCACTTCAAAACACAATATTAAAAACTGGCTTTGTTCATTTCTTTCTTTTTTTTATTTGTAAGAGAATTTAAATGTGAATTTTTTATATGAGAACTATTAGATCCTACCTCAAAAGTTTTGATAGTTCTAAAATAATACATAAAAAAGTCTACTTATTGGTTGTTTTTTATTCAAGGGTTATTTAAGAGAATGCTTATTAATGCCTATATAGTAGATTCATGTTTTGTTTAAATATTATTCCTCATTTCTAATACTTTTTGCTTCACATATCTGATACTGTGGTATTCAACAAATATTTATTAATGTTGTATATTCATTTTGGATCCTATCTTTATTGACATAAAATTCCAGTCACTGTCTTATTTAATGTTCTACCTGTAATTCAAATGTTGGAAATGAAGTTTTGCTCTTCCTCATTTTAAAAACTTTTTCTGATAATTTTACTTCAACATATCTGTTGACAAAAGAATATGTTTTCTTAAAGTCCAATTTGATCATCTTTTAGTGTTTTAATTTATTATTGCAAAGAAACATATGCTTGTTTTTTTTTAAGTTTTCTTCCTCTTTCTAATGTTTTCTGTTCTTTTTTAAAATGTGTGTGAGTGTGTGCTAATTTTTAAAACCTTTACACTCTTCTGTGATTTTGAGTCATGTAGTCTAGTTTTAATTTTACTAGCAGTTCTTTAAACATTTTTTTTTAAAATGAGTATTTCTATAATAATCAAAATTAAGAATGAGAAAAAAGGCTCTCTATATCAAGGAAAGGATGCATTTTTACTTCTCTTTCCCATTTCTCAGATTTAAAAAACATAATCTGTGTTTTTAGATTGAGATTATTGATATTAAGTGATTTTTTTAAACTTTATTTAGTTTGGTCAGCATTTTTATCACCTTTATTTAGATCATCCTTGAATTTTAATGTTCACCACCTGCTCTTTTAGATCACAAATTTTTATTTTTTTTAGCCATTTGGTGTATGTCTCTTAATAGTCTTTTTTTTTCTTTTCAGTTTAGATTTAGGCAAAACTATAGTTGTATTTCAACTTTCAGTATTATGAAAGGGACATCTGAAGTGGTTTTAATTTTTTTTTAAGTAATTTCTTTTTTTTCCTTCTCTTTAAATACTTACGTTCCTTTTTTCTCCATTCATATGATTTAAGAGTTGCCAGCACATGTCTTGATGGGGGCTTCTCTCATCAATTTAGGTTAGAACATGGTGAATGGACTTTTCCTTCACATACTGAGATGTTCTTTGAACTCTCTAATGTTTTTGTAAGTTACTTAAGTCAAAACTTTTCAGCCTTTCTGGTTTTCTCCTCAAGAATTCATGGTATTAAAGTTGACGATGTCAGCTCTGGGTATCTGTCATCTTCTTGCTCAGCATTTTATCTCCTTATCTCTCCCCATTTATCCTGAACACTCAACTCTCCCTCCAAATCAGGGGTTCAGTTGTCTACATGATCAAGCCTGATTTTTACCAGACAGAAAGTGGATATTTAGTTAAAGAGGGCAAAGTTGCGTTGGCTTGCCATTCTTCTTGGGCTCGCCAGCTACCCTTTAAATTCCACCCACTTAATTTGTACCCTACCTTGTGTGTGTCTCTCCTAGCTCTTTGCTAAGCCAGATCCTCTCTTTACTGTTTGCTCCTCTGACACTGGACTGATAGACTATTTGACAAAAGTTTGAGCCTCCCTCCCCCCCATCTCCTCCTCCTGAAGCTTTTGACTCACTTTAGCTCTTGGAATTGCCCCTCCCAGCATGCCATGCACCCTCTCTGTTAACTCCCTAGTCTCCCTCCCCAAATCATTTACTTAGTTTCCTCTTCCAGATAAGTGTATGCAGTGAGGCCCTAAAGAGATTACAAAACCTGCACCTGCACAAGGTGGGGCTGGCTGAGCTGTTTTCGGTTGCACACAGACCTGTTTCTGAGTGTCTAGGCAGAATGACAGTGAGTTCCAGCAGGGCAGCTGTTGGCTTCAATTTGTAACTAGCGGCTTCTCCATCCATATTCCATAGTTTGCCTGCCAAATCATAGTTTCACAATTTTTGTGAAGTTCCCCCTTTACACACACAGACACACACACTCACATACACACACAGTTTCCCCTTCATGGAAACTAGGGAGAGACCACATTTTATACTATTACAATCTTTTTTTAAGAAATATATATATATATACATATATATATATATATACATATATATATATTTATTTATTTATTTTTGACAGAGAGAGAGAGAGAGAGAGAGAGAGAGAGAGAGAGAGAGAGAGAGAGAGATACAGAGAAAGAGAGAGAAGTG